>MU225489.1:1496140-1509982 GCA_018584345.1 Thuja plicata | reverse complement strand
TGTAGGAAGTTATAAGGATAGAATGCAGAAAGAATAACCAATTATACTCAAAACAACATTCATGCTAAGAGGATAATGGATCCTATAAGACTGGAAGAGAATACCTCTTGCCCCCCAATTTAAGAGAGAAGAGGAGAAACATAGTCTAATTTGTAGAAGAAAGAGGGGAATTCCCTATGTAAAAATTATGAAGAAATTACAATACCGCTCAGAAATAAGATATAATTCCAAGAGAAGCTCTATCTCTAACATATAATTTGAAATGCACATAATAATAAATTAAATGTTTATTATTATTTTGGAAAGGACATTTGTACTTATGTAACGCATTTTTTGGAATAGGTTTAAAGTTTTCTTTCTTCAAATTCATTAACTGGACATACACTTTCTTAGCCACATCTTGAGGAGTATCAGGATGATCTAAGGTAGGTGTTGGAAGAAGAATATCAAGAGGAGGATGATAATTAATATTAGCCACATGAAATTGAGAATATGAATAACCTATACCATGCATATCATGTTTAGGAGATATATTGATCAGGTTTTTAATGCCATGTTCATTAACACCAAGCCCTAAACCCTTATAACCTTGTTTATCTACCATAGTGTATCTAGTAGTATACCTATCTTGCATAGCATCTATGAGAGATGATTTATTATGATGCTTATGAGATGATGTTGTGTAAGGTGGAACAATGGTTTTAGGAGAATTTTCTTTAGATTTCCCTTTATTATCACCATGGATAGGATAAGAAGGAGAAGTTAAATCTAGAAATTCTTGCACATCCTCATCTTGTACCATAGTTTGAGCCTTAACAAAAGTATGAGAAGAACTAGGGATGGAAGATGGAATAATAGGAGTAGGATTATTAGTAATGATTGGATTAGGAAGGTTAATATTAGGATTAGGAAGATTAGGTAATGGAGCATCATCTACCAAATTCTTCACATAATCCAAAAGAGCAATAAGTCCACTACGCCAATCCTTAATTAAAGTTTTGAAAGTAGGGAGACTAGTATTTGTCAATCTTAAAATAGCATAAGCAATTGAAACATGAATATTAACAAACATGATAAAGTGGATGACACTCTCATAGACATCATAGGAATTATAAAGAGATGCTAAAAGAAGCATAATGAGAAAAATAGCCACACACCAAAAGAATTTCATATTGAAAATGCAAGAAGTATTTTTGTATTTATAAATGCAAATTGTAATCTAAGATGTAAATCAAACACCAAAGAGAAGGAGTTGTCTATCGCAGGTTCACCAAAATGTGATGTTTAAATTTGGCTCATAAAGGATTTCTTAAGTAAGATTTGCATAATGAGATGAGAAAGAGATCCTAAGGCTAAATTTAGTTTCTCACACTTAATTATTATGATAAAAAGGTTGGAAACACCAAAATGTAAAGTGTAGGAAAAGGATAAGGGGGTTTGATTGTTAATTATTATTATTTGATTAAAGTGTGTTAATTTCCTTAACCCTACTTTACACTTAATTTAAATATATTAATTGTGTATTGCAATTGTGATTAAGGAGAAGATAAGATGCTCTTTTAATATCCTCAAATGCACAAATGGAAGATCCAAGTTGATCAACCCAAAAGAAGGGCTAATGCACAAATGAATCAACTATTTGGAAAAGAGAAAAAAGAATGGGATCTTAAATTCTATTAATTGATTAAATGAATATGTTTAATTATAGTAATTGAAAAGGATAGGAAGAAGAACCAACCTTATGAAATTGTAGATCAAAGAATGTTGTTTTCTAAAGTCTGTAGAGTCTATCTGGAAAAACTGATAGATGATCCCGAACTGGAATGCAGAGATGAACAAAACCCAAAAATATTTTCTTGATCTGATGTCATCTTATGAAAAAGGCCAACCTTGACCCACAAATGTCAACCCTAACCCAATAATGTCGACCTTGACCTTCACAGGTCCGACAGAGAATATGTTCACGCCATCCAAAAGAAAGTCGAAAAGGGTATCCAGATCTGGTCTCAAATCTGCTATTTTGAACCTGTCCCTGCAAGAAAAAGAGGATTTTTTGTTGTGGAGGTGGTGTTTTCCTTATTCAAACCCTGATTTAGGAATTAACCTTGAAATCAATAAAGTATAGAATGCTAGCAAGTAGTAGAATTGAATCTAACAATGAAGCTATGATATTCAATAGATATGTAATTGTAATTCAAATGCATGCAAGTATGAAAGATATGAAAGATTGGACTTTAGAAACCATAAACCTCCATGAATATATGCTTTAAATCCACCTTTAAGAGATGATGAAAGAGTCTTGAGGATCCACAAAGGATCTTGAAGGAAGATCACACCATCACGATGGCTAGATCTAGGGCTTGAATGATAAATCTTGAATGCTTGAACCAAATCCCTTCAAAGGCTTGAAAGATTGAATCCTTGATCTTCAATGGAGAAATTTAATGCTTGAAAGGAAGACTTGAACACCTTGATAACTTGAGAACATGTAGAACAATGGATGCTTGAAACTTCTTCCTTTTGCTCAATATCGCTTAGAGAAAATGAGAGAGAGAAACCTCCTTTTATATGAAACTAGGGAACAATATTATAAGGAGGCTAAAATAGGATAATTAAATTCCAATTAGACCCATTCCCCTAGAAGAGGACCTATATTAAATATTATTTAGGAATAAATGCTTTAGAACCCAAAACAGCTGACCTAGAAGCGGGAAAACTAAATTTTGGATGACCCCCAACAACCGACAAGCTTTTAGGATTGAAAGGGGGACCCTTGTCAAGGTTGAGGTTGACCATAACCTAGGTTAGGGTCAAGTTCAACCCTAACCTAGGTCAAGATCAAGGTCTACCTTTACCCAGGGAGCCAGAACCCCTCAAAAATATGCAAGTGGGGTAGAAGGTGCCTAGAGAGGCCCAATCAGGGTCCTAAACAGGCACAAAAGAAAAGGATGATGTAGAAATGGTAGATGATATGATGGAGGTAAAAAACATCCTCTAAGGAGGGGTAAACATTCTTAACATGGAAGTGCCTCCATTTTAAAATGATACATTAAGCCCCCACTTTAGCGGGAGTACAGAAATTGAATGTGCTCACAGTAAAGTTAGAAGAAAGATAGCGGTGGATTGCAACAAAGTAGAATATCACTAAGTCAAGGACATGAGTCCTTAGACAGAGGATTCTAACTTAACATACATACATAAAGATATGGAAGATAAAGAGAAATCAATCATAGAAAACATACATAACTACATAAGTAAGACAAGAACAACACCATACATAACATAGCTTCATGATCTAATCCTACTAGCATGATAGCGAAAGAGAGAAAAGAGAAAGTGATTACCTCACCTAGTAATATGCCCACCTTACTATAAATCACCAAGGAGGGAGAGCCCCCAACAGGTTCACCCATAAACTGTGCTTGTAGTTGTAAATGCATCTTCTGATGGATTTTAAAAATATCCATAGAGCCACATTCTTGTACCACTATGGAATATAAAATGTGTGTCCATTCAGGATTTAGAAACTTATGTGTGTTACCTTTTGAGGATTTAGCATATTGTAAAATAATAAAAAGGGTCTGTATCTCTTCAGGATTTAGCAACTTATGTGGGTTACCTTCCAAGGATTTAGCAAAAGTAATAAGTAAAAATGCATGTCTCTTCAGGATTTAGCAACTTGTGTGCATTACCTTCCAAGGATTTAGCATGCTGAAAAATGTAAATAAATGTAAAATATAGTATAAGGGAGACCCTATATATGCCCCCGTCCTTATCATGACTACCCACTAGGTAGGATAAGGAAGAGGAAGAGGATACCTACTTCACAAGGTAAGGAGATATCCCACTTTACAACAATGTATGCCATATTCTTAGTGAAGAGTATTGACCCTTATATCTAAGAACATAGATAATCATGAAATGGATATGCCACTTATGGAAAAAGGATCCTCAAAGAGGAAGAAATGAGGAATCTTAGAATGAAGGATAACAAACTCTAACCAAAAAGCAAGGGCAAGAGTTTATAAAGAACATAATTTGCAAAATAAAGAAGAGGTAATGACCTAGGACAATCACCTCTCAACTAAGAGGGTATCAATGGTCAAAACATAGATCTTTATAAGGAAAATAAAGTTTGCAACATAAAAAAATGCCACTAAGCTAAGGAAAGTAGATCCTTAGATAGAGGTAGAAGGATAAAATACCTTGCCCCCCAAGGATGATGACAAGGTATATATCAAATTATAAAGTTATAAAAATAAAAGATATCCCTACAAAATAGATGTCCTAGAAAGAATATCATGAGTGTAGGTAGTTATAAGGATAGAATGCAGAAAGAATAACCAGTTATACTCAAAACAACATTCATGCTAAGAGGATAATGGATCCTATAAGACTGGAAGAGAATACCTCTTTCCCCCCAGTTTAAGAGACAAGAGGAGAAAAATAGTCTAATTTGTAGAAGAATGAGGGGAATGCCCTATGTAAAAATTATGAAGAAATTGTAATACCGGTCGAAAATAAGATATAATTCCAAGAGAAGCTCTATCTCTAACATATAATTTGAAATGCACACAATAAGAAAGTAAATGTTTATTACTATTGTGGAAAGGACATTTGTACTTGTGTAAAGCGTTTTTAAAAATAGGTTTAAAGTTTTATTTCTTGGAATTCATTAACTGGACATAAACTTTATTAGCAACATCTTGAGGAGTATCACGATAATCTAAGGTAGGTGTTGGAAGAAGAATATCAAGAGGAGGATGATAGTTAATATCAGCCACATGAAATTGAGAAGATGAATAACCTATTCCATGCATATCATGTTTAGGAGATATATTGATCGGGTTTTTAATGCCATGTTTTTTAACACCAAGCCCTATACCCTTATAACCTTGTTTATCTACCATAGTGCATCTAGTAGTATACCTATCTTGCATAGCATCTATGAGAGATGATTGATAATGATGCTTATGATAGAATGTCGTTTAAGGTGGAACAATGGTTTTAGGAGAAGTTTCTTTAGATTTCCCTTTGTTATCACCATGGATAGGATAAGAAGGAGAAGGTAAATCTAGAAATTCTTGCACATCCTCATCTTGTACCATAGTTTGAGCCTTAACAAAAGTATGAGAAGAAATAGGGATGGAAGATGGAAGAATAGGAGTAGGATTATTAGTAGTGATTGGATTAGGAAGGTTAAGATTAGAATTAGGAAGATTAGGAAGATTAGGAAGATTAGGTAATGGAGTATCATCTACCAAATTCTTCACATAATCCAAAAGAGCAATAAGTCCACTACACCAATCCTTAATTAAAGTTTTGAAAGTAGGGAGACTAGTATTGGTCAATCTTAAAATAGCATAAGCAAGTGAAACATGAAGATTAACAAACATGATAAAGTGGATGACACTCTCATAGACATCATAGGTACTATAAAGAGATGCTAAAAGAAGCATAATGAGAAAAATAGCCATACACCAAAAGAATTTCATAATGAAAATGCAAGAAGTGTTTTTGTATTTATAAATGCAAATTGTAATCTAAGATGTAAATCTAACACCAAAGAGAAGGATTTGTCTATCATGGGTTCACCAAAATGTGATGTTTAAATTTGGCTCATAAAGGATTTCTTAATTAAGATTTGGCTAAGGAGATAAGAAAGAGATCCTAAGGCCAAATTTAGTTTCTCACACTTAATTATTATGATAAAAAAGATGGAAGCACCAAAATGTAAAGTGTAGGAAAAGGATAAGGGGGTTTGATTGTTAATTATTATTATTTGATTAAAGTGTTTTAATTTCCTTAACCCTAATTTACACTTAATTGAATTGTATTGATTTTTTATTGCAATTGTGATTAAGGAGAAGATAAGATTCTCTTTTTCTATCCTCAAATGCACAAATGGAAGATCCAAGTTAATCAACCCAAAAGAAGGACTAATGCACAAATGAATCAACTATTTGGAAAAGAGAACAAAGAAGGGGATCTTAAATTTTATTAATTGATTAAATTAATATGTTTAATTATAGTAATTGAAAGGGATAGGAAGAAGAACCAACCTTACAAAATTGCAGATCAGAGAATGCTATATTTTGAGGTTTGTAGATTGTTTTTGGAAAAACTGACAAATGATCCCAAATCGGCATGCAGAGAAGAACAAAACCCAGAAATCTTTTCCTGGTCTAATGTCATCTTATGAAAAAGGTCAACCTTGACCCACAAATGTCAACCCTAACCCAATAATGTCGACCCTAACCTGCACAGGTCCGACAGAGAATCTGTTCATGCTGTCCAAAAGAAAGCCAAAAAGGGTATCTAGATCTGGTCTCAAATATGCTATTCTGAACCTATACCTAAAAGAAAAAGAGGATTGTTTGTTGTGGGGGAGGGGTTTTCCTTAGTCAAACCCTGATTTAGGAATTAACCTTGAAATCAATAAAGTATAGAATGATAGCAAGGAGTAGAATTGAATCTAACAATGAAGCTATGATATTCAATAGATATGTAATTGTAATTCAAATGCATGCAAGTATGAAAGATATGAAAGCTTGGACTTTAGAAACCATAAACCTCCATGATTTTATGATTGAAATCCACCTTGAAGAGATGATGAAAGAGTCTTGAGGATGCACAAAGGATCTTGAAGGAAGATCACACCATCATGATGGCTAGATCTAGGGCTTGAATTATAAATCTTGAATGCTTGAACCAAATCCCTTCAAAGGCTTGAAAGCTTGAATCCTTGATCTTCAATGGAGAAATTGAATGCTTGAAAGTAATAATTGAACACCTTGATGACTTGAAAACATGTATAACAATGGATGCTTGAGACTTCTTCCTTTTGCTCAATATCGCTTAGAGAAAATGAGAGAAAAATCTCCTTTTATATGAAACTAGGGCACAATCTTCTAAGGAGGCTGACATAGGATAATTAAATTCCAATTAGACCCATGCCACTAGAAGATGACCTATATTAAATATAATTTAGGAATCAACACTTTGGAACCGTAAACAGCAGACCCGGAAGTGGGAAAACTAAATTTTGGATGACCCCCAGCAGCCGATAAGCTTTCAGTTTTGAAAGCAGGACCCTGGTCAGGGTCAAGGTTGACCCTGACCTAGGTCAAGGTTGAGGTTTAACCTTACCTAGGTCAAGGTTGATGTTTACCTTGACTCAGGGGGCCAGAACCCCTGGAAAATATACCAGGTGGGGTAGAAGGTGCCCGGAGAGGCCCAATCAGTGTCCTAAACAGGCACAAAAGCAAAGGATGATGCAAAAATGAGAAGATGATATGATGGAGGTCAAAAAAATCCCCTAAGGAGAGCTACAAATTCTTAACATGGAAGTGCTTCCATTTTAAGATGATACACAATCCTCCATTTTAAGATGATACACAATCCTACATTACTCATTCCTCCTTTTTCCTTCATGCAAACAACACACTTCTCCACATACTTGGTGACATCTTTCACCAACTTTGGCCAATGATAGAGCCTTTAGACTAGTTCTATGGTCTTTTCTTACCAAAATAAGCACTTGGAGAACCATTATGTTTGTCTTGGAGGAGGTTCATCCTCATTGACCCTTTAGGTAGACATAACTGATTGCCTTTGAACAATAATCCATTTTGTAGAGTAAAATCAGAGAACTTGCTATGAAAATGATTCTCAAAATCAACACATACCTTATAGGCCTCACCAAAATCCTCATCTAATTTGTATAGATCTCTAAAACTATCAATCCCAATGCTATTCAAGTGAATTTCCTTTACTGTCAACAACCTCCTGCTTAAGGCATCTGCCACCTTATTATGTTGACCCTTCTTGTGCTTTATAGTAAAAGTGAATGCTTGCAAGTACTCCATCCACTTCAAATGCTTATTGCCTAGTTTTTCTTGAGTTTTGATGTAACTAAGAGCTTGATTGTCAGTAAATACTAAAAACTCCTTAGGAAAAAGATAGTGCCTCCATTTCTCTTAATATTGGACTAAGGCATATAGTTCCAAATCATAAGAAGACTAATTTTTCTTAGCCTCATTCACTTTCTCACTAAAGAAGGCAATTGGTCTACCCTCTTGACTCAATAGAACCCCTATTTCCATTCTAGTAGCATCACACTCAATGGTAAACAACTTCTCAAAGCTTGGAAATTGTAGGACTGGTTGAGTAGTCACTTGTTTCTTCAACAACTCAAAATATTTCTCTGCCTCTACTGTCCATCTGAACTTATTTTTGACCCCACCCTTTATAGTATCCATAAAAGGTGCACATATCCCACTAAAATTCCTAATAAACTTCCTATAAAATTGTGCAAGGCCATGAAAACTTGTTACCTCTATGGCTGTGGTAGGTGGAGGCCAGTTTAGGATGGTAGAAACTTTTTCTTTGTCCATCTTCAAAGACCCCTTGAACACTACAAAGCCCAATTAGACTAGTTCTTGTTTAAAGAACTCACACTTCTCAAGGTTAATGGCCAATTTATCTTCATGTAACCTTTTCAATACTGCCTCAACATGTTTGATATGCTCCTCTCTTATCTTGCCAAATATTAGTATATCATGAAGATATACCACCATAAACTTCCTTGTGAAGTCCTTGATCACTTCATTCATGAGCCTCATGAATGTGCTTAGAGCATTAGAGAGGCCAAATGGCATAACAATCCATTCATATAACACATTTGTGGTCTTGAATGCCATTTTCCATTCATCACCTTCCTTCACCCTAATTTGGTGATAACCACTCTTTAAATCCAACTTTGTAAAGTACATTTCCCCTCCTATGCAATCCATAAGATCCTCTATCATAGGTATAGGGAATATATACATTATTGTGATCCTATTTATAGTCGTTGATTCTATGCATAATCTCCATTTTCCCCCCTTATTGGATGCTAAAACAACCGAGACTGCACAAGAGCTAATGCTCTTCTTGATCAAGCCTTGATCCAAGAGTTCCTACACTTTTCTATCTACCTCCAACTTATGATCTAGAGTCAGCTTGTATTATGCTTTCTTGGGAAAGGACGCCCCTAGCACAAATTTTGTTTGATGACTTATAACCCTCTTAGGTGTTAGGGTTGCAGGGGTGCCATCACTCACTATGTCTTTGTACTTCTCAAGCAATTCTTGCACTTCTGATGGTAATGGATCCTTCAATGATTCTTCTTCTTCCTTTGGCTTTAGCACATTGGCATACCCCTCACTCTCATCACCCTTGATGTCTTTTACAAACTCCTTTCCATTGCATAACATAACACTAGGAGTTTTGGTCTATGGTTCTTCATTATCTAGTAGAGACTGAATTTTGAAAGTCTTTCCTCCTTTCTAGAATGTGATGGAGTTCTCCTTCCCATCATAAACTACCCCATTATAAAATTTCCAAGGCCTTCCAAGAATAAAATGGCAAGCATCCATTGGTAGGATGTCTCAAAGCAATATGTCCTTGTACCTTGCTATTGAGAATTCTACCCATGTTTTCTCATTTACCAGCACACTTTGGCCTTTGTTCAACCATGTCACCTTATAAGGATTCACATGGGGTATCTTGGATAGCTTAATTTTTAGTACTGCCTCCTCTTAAATGATGTTATCTATGGATCTAGAGTCCACAATCACCTTACATACCTTACCAAGGATCTTGCATCTGATTTTAAACAATGCCCTCCTATGTTTGGGCTCATCCTTGATTGGTTGACTTATTAGTACCCTTTTGAATATTAGGTTCTCACCCATCTCTGAGTCTAGATGGTCTACCTCAAGGCTTTTGACACTTGAAGTGTCCTCATGTGCATTTTCTATCCTCTTATCACTATTTTTTGCAGACGGTTTGTTAGGACATCTATAGGTTGGATGACCTAATTGACCATAGTAATAACATTTCATGGTTGCAAAATAGGAACTACTCCTACCTCCTCTTCCTCTATTAGGACCACCATGATTACCTCTACCTTTGTTATAGCCTCCTCTTGAACTGCTTTCAATCTATTGCTCTGTCAACTAGTTCTCTCCTTGGGATCTTTGTTCACTACCCCTGCCTTGGTAGCCTCCTCTTTGACCCCTCTGGTCTCTCCCTCTTTCTCTATTGTTATTTTTGTTCTTGAAGGTAGAATCCCCTCTCTTCTTATTATTTTCTTCCACCTTTATAGGCAATTGATGACACTTTTGGATAGTGGTATGTGTCCATAGACTAATCTCCTCTTAGATGCTCCACTTCAATGCACCCAAGTATCTAGCCACTTTGATTGGCTCTTCTTCCTGCAATTTACACCCTAGACACAATCTTTGGAACTCCTCAATTTTTTAGGCCACATCTAGGTCTTTATGTATTAATTTTTGTCTCTTCCTATGAAGCTGGATCTCATAGTCCTTTGGAAGATAGTTTTCCTTCAACTTAGACACCATAGCATTCCAATTTACTATTGGTTGCTTTATCATACTTACCCTCTCATCCTAAAGGTATTTCCACCAAGTCAAATCTGACCCTCTAAGTCTAGACTTGGCCACTTTGATCTTTTGGGCTTCACTTATTCCCTCACACTTGAAGTGATTCTCCATTGCTTCAATCCAATCCATAATTGTTTCAATATCCATCTTTCCTCCAAACAAAGGTATTCCTTAAAAATATTTGCCTCTTAATACATTTATGGCCTTCAAGAAAGGTTCCTCATTCAATACTAGATCTGGCTTGGGGATGAAGTCTTCCTCTTCAATATTTTGCTTACCCCTACTTCTAGTTTCAACTTCAAATTCTTTCTTCCTGGCAGCATTTACTAGTTCTTCCATCTTTATCCTCATTGCTTCCAAGGTACCTTCAAGGAGTCTATTTATCTCCTTTTTCTCTTCCATTTCCTTGGCTAATTCTTCATTTTTCACCATCTTTGTAGAACCACAAGATTCCACTTCTGACATAAACCAATCTTCCCAAGTTTCTCAACTTTCTCTAATACCACTCTGATGTAGCACTAGTCTTGCTACTTTCTAAGACCTCCTCTAGGGTCTCCTAGGCCAATTCTCTGACCTACTAGGGTTCTTTCACTAACCCTAGACTCCTTAGGTTTCATCTCATAAGAACCTAACACTTTCAACTAGTGAACACCAACAAAGCAGGATCCAAATTCTTCATGCTCTCATCTAGACCCAAATTGGGCTTTCCTACTCCATCTACACAATCTGATCCAAATGGATCCCAAAAATTCCCAAATGGAATGGTAGTATCCAAGATTGTTAAGAGGACCAATTCCAATTTCCACAACCTTTCTTGGAAGTGTAACCCTAAACGAGTTCCAAATTCCAATGCAAATTCACCCAAAAGAGGGGTACAAGCTTTAGGCCTAATTAGGCTCTTTTTCTAGAATAAATCTTAAAACCATCAAAAAGGTATGAAAATAAAATTCATATCTTGAAACCATTTTTCAATAACCTAAGTATTTTATAGGTCTTGGCTCTCAGATGTGTCCATACAGTAGCTCCTATATTCATGCCTAAAATTTAGGCTTTTAGGTCTTTGTCACTGCCTGCAAAAGAAATGGATCTTCTTGGCTAAAAAAAAATCATCTCTAAACTCATCCTTAGAGTTGAGGGTTATTCATAGACTCACCTACCTTCCCACATCCACTAATTGAAGCGATGAATGCTTTCAATCCCTCTAGAAAGCTCTGCAATCACTAGTGATCCCTAGCCATGCCACTCTGGCTCACCTAGGGCATCACCTTAAAAATGACTGCCATAACTTCCTAGGCCCCTCCTACTCTATACACAATGTACATGGAGTCTACTCTCATAATCCAAAATCCCATGCAAGTGCCACAGTGGAAAATGGAGTTAAGACCCCATTTGTTCACAGTGCTTAGTTCAAGACAATGATAGTGCTGAAAACAAAAGAATTTAAACAAGCAACTAAAACTATTTGATAAAAAAAAATAACACAACAAAAAATATTCTATGAACGTACATTTCACAAAAAAATGCTCACAGAATTGGATTCAATCCATTAAACTATTAGATCAGCTCAAAACACCTAACAGTTACTATTATTGACATACACAGTCCGTACACAAAATTTATCCAACTTTCCAACCCTTCATAGATCTCAAGGATGGTCTTATATAGTTGACCCCCACATCAATTCATCAGTTTCAGATAGTTATCTAACTAATTCCACCAAAAATGTGTTCTTGTCATAAAAGTTGTGAATGTTGTCAATGACAATATTGACAACTTTTTGCAACTTTTAGCTATGGTGTCTAAACTTCTCCTAAACTTTTCCAAAGTTGTCCCATCCACCAAGTATGATGAAATAACATCAAATAGGATCTCTAGTCCCTTTTTTGGCTCATTTTGATAGAAAATGCCAAAAACACCTTATTGGACCTAAACGGACACAAAGGTCTGTAAAGACCTAATAAGACACATCCTCCTACTAACTCTCTACACACTAGGATCAAGATGTCACCTTATTAACCTAGTGGTCTGGCTAGAACCACTACAAGTGAAAAACATAAAGAATCCCTAGGTTATGATGCATCAACTAGCCTACCTAGGTGCTCCTGCACCAGTTCTACTTGGTAAATTCTCTTTCTCTATCGCTTGGTGATTTTGTAGAAATGCTCCATATTATCTTCAACTAGTTTGACTAGTCATGCATGAAGTTAATGTCTTCAAAAATATGTGTGCACATCTTGATTCATAATGAATATCTTGTCTCTTATATAGACATCATAAAATGTTTAATCTCCATCCTTAGATTTTGCCACTTAATGTCCATTATTGATATTTTCCACTTAAACATTACTGACCAGTTGCACGTTAAAAACATGTTTCAATCTACTTCATCAAATCATCTTGAATTTTAATAGCCATTTGATCAACATAAAAAAAAACCTTATCAATTACCTCAAAATTATAAATAAATGCTATCTCATCATTTTAGTCGGCCTTGAGTTTATATTACTCAGTCAATATAGTTGTGCATCGCTGATACCTAGCTCATTTAACACTCAACTCGGTATACACTGTGATTGCTTGGTGTCCACTTTTCTGACTCGGTGTATACAAATTTCTTCAATTACCGACCAAAAATTTTATTTATTCCAGATCCTCAATCCATAATAGATGTTTTTACAATTAAGATGATAATAAAAACAATTTGACATCAATGAAAATATATTAACTGATTAATGTCTATCATCACATTTGTAACTCGGTTGATCATCAACTCAATGACTTCAAACATATAATCAGTTGTAGTTCATCATATATACATACATACATACACATACACATACACATACACACACATACATATATATACATATATGTATATGTATACATATATGTATATGTATACGTATATGTATATGTATATGTATATGTATATGTATATGTATATGTATATGTATATGTATATGTATATGTATATGTATATATATATATATATATATATATATATATATATATATATATATGTATGTATATGTGTATGTGTATGTATTTGTATATGTATATGTGTATAGACATGGAAGGAGGAGTAGATTTCTGCTATGAATTCATCTTCTTAGTCGACTAGGCAACCATCGATTTCTTACCCTTCTTGTTCACTTCCACATATTCATCTTCACTTTCTTCAGAGTCACTAGATTGGCCCTCACCGTGACCTTGTTTGATCTATATTGGTGCATCTTCCTCTTCTTCTACTTCTAACATCTTCTCAAGTGATGCAGAGTGGCAGACAGATGTGGTGGAGATAGTATGAATGCTTCTTCAACAATGCACTTTCCCTTAGACCTATTAGTGATCAAACACCCACAAATGACTTAGTTTGACTCCCAAATGACTAGGA
>MU225489.1:1470139-1480483 GCA_018584345.1 Thuja plicata | reverse complement strand
TCAATTTAAGATTAAAGAAGATAATTGAAAGCACGCATGTCAAGATTGATGAGAAGTTTATGATTCAAGAGAGGTACTATGAATATGCACCCTTGATTGAAGAAGAACCCAGACCTAACAGTAAAGAAACTATGATTGAAGAAATGTTTGATTGCATTGATGTCACATGCAATGACCCTAACTCAAGCAATGAAGAACCACAGATTATAGAGGAAGAAGTCACACCTAAGGTTCCCAAGTTTACATCCAGATACCACTCTAAGAATGATATCATTGGAGATCAGAGAAGTAGTCTTTTGACGATGTCAAAAGAAAAGAGCCTAGCATTGGATGAACAGGTATGTTTACTTTCATAGATTGAACCTTTAAGTGTTGAAGATGCTTGTAATGACTCAGATTGAAAAAATGCAATGAAAGAAGAACTAGATCAGATAATCAAGAATGACACATGGGAATTGGTTCCTAGACTAAGTGGTAAAAATGTGATTGGAACAAAGTGGATTTTAAGAAACAAAATGAATGAAGAAGGTACAATAATAAGAAACAAAGAAAGATTGGTATGTAAAGGATATGCGCAGAGAGAAGGAATAGACTACACTAATACATTTTCCCCTGTGAGCAGACTGGAATCCATAAAATTGTTGTTGGCATATGCAATAGTAAAAGACTTTAAATTTTATCAAATGGATGTTAAATCAGCCTTTTTGAAAGGTGACTTAAAAGAATAAGTGTACATTGAATAGCCTGAAGGATTTAACCTTTTAGATAGACCAGACATGGTATGCAAACTAAAGAAATAACTTTATGGACTTAAGTAGGCCCCAAGAGCTTGGTATGAGAGACTAGATGGTTATCTCAACAAGATTGGATTCAAGAAAGGAGAAACAGATTGTAACTTATTCACAAGAGAAACACCTGATGGATCACCATTAGTTGCCATATTTGTTGATGACATTATCTTTGGAGGTAATGACAAGCTTAGTATAACATTTGTAAAAGAAATGCAGAATGAATTTGAGATGAGCATGATTGGTCCTATAAAATACTTTTTGGGACTAAATGTAAAATAGACAGATAAAGGAATATTCATTAATCAGTCAAAATATGTGAAGGAAATATTAAAAACTTTCAAGATGGAGGATTGCAAGCCAATTTGCACCCCTATGATAACTGAAAGCAAACTTTCAAAAGATGATGACTCCACAACAGTTGATAAAACATTGTACAAATCTATGATTGGAAAGCTTATTTATCTAACTCAATCAAGACCTAACATATCTAATGTAGTTGGCATTGTTGGAAGATTTGTAGTTGAACCAAAGCATAATCACCTAATGGCAATCAAGAGGATATTTAGATATATTAAGGGAACTATAGACTATGGTTTATGGTATCCTAAATCAGAGAATACACTACTTGATGTGTATACTAATGCAGATTGGGCAGGTTGTATTGATGACAGAAAGAGAACTTTAGGAGGAGCAGTATTTCTTGGAGAAAGGTTGGTATCTTGGACAAGAAAGAAGTAAAATTGTATTTCACAGTCAACGGTAGAGGCAGAATATGTTGCAACAGCATTGAATTGTACAACAATTGTTTGGATCAAGCAGATGGTTAAAGATTTTGATATTCAGGTTGACTATCCTATTGTTATTCACTGTGATAAAACCAATACTATTAACATGTCTAAGAACCCTGTGATGCATGCAAAGACAAAACACGTAGAAATCAAGTATCATTTTCTGAGAGAAAAAGTTGCAGACAAGGAAGTGACATTGGACTATGTAAGCACAAAAGATCAGTCGGAAAACATTTTCATGAAGCCTTTAGCAAAGGATACTTTTGAGTATCTAAGGGAGAAGTTGGGAGTCATTCCCACTCCTAAGTCTGATTAAAGAAAGCAGCAAAGTACATCAGTCCTGTGTGACTGATGAATGGTTGGCTACTCTACTTCTGGAGTAGTACCTGAGCATAATGGTTTATGGCACCCTTTGCCATTGATGTCAATGGGGGAGTATATACCAGTAAAAAAAAGACAAAAAAGGAACACATACAAGGAGCTTATACTATGGGGGAGTAAAGAAACACAGTAGGGAAGTATGACAATGGGGGAGTATTCAGAGAATACACAGTACATGAAACTGCAGCAGTGTAGATGAATCTTTGATGAGGATATTGAGAAGATTGTATTAGAAAGAAATCACCATGAACAGAAGTTTTTTTTATATCATATGTTGCCATCAATGCCAAAGGGGGAAATTGTTGGAGATTTGATTCTGAACAATTGATTGATTGTATGTTTGCCATTGATGACAACATATAATACACAGTAGTACTTTTGTATGAACTTATCCATATGATGACATGAAGACCAACGCAGATAGATACATGTTTTTGACATGTTTATGATGCTATGTTCATACATGCAGACCCAAATATAAAGTTTCAGTAAAGATATGTAATTCTGTTATTGACGGTTATAGTTCTGGAGGATTAACGGTTTAAGGCTAACCTATGTAATGTGTTGATCAATTTGCACCTATCTTTAGGATATGTGTGTGTATATTCATGATGAGTTATGATTTTTTGATATTAATCTAAATGCACCAAACATATTTCAAGAATATTACAAAGTTATGATTAAATTGGTGAAGCCGAATTAGTGATGCGACACATCTATTCAGCATTGACTTGCGTGGTTTTAATTATACTTGTGCACTTAGTAGAGCTGACAAGGATGTTATGAAGACTTTTCTAACAGGTCCCATGATCTTATATTTGGTGTATGTATTTATACAAGGTCATTTGTGATAAGAAGAGTTGTGAAAGCTAGAGATTGACAAGTAGAGCAGAGTGTTGATGCAGCAAAGCTATATTTATCATATGTTGATAATATAGATGTTTATGTTGAAGCATTCATAATATATAATAGATTTTTATATTTCTTTACAAGAGGTTAAAGAATCAGTGCATAAAAGGAACTGATCAGACAAGCAATGTCAAAGCAACAGTTCATTTCATTGGTAAGTGTGTATCAATTATCCAGAAGGTTGTAGCCTTCACCTCTTGGATAGTGAGTCCTTTGGATAGTGACTCCTCCACCCTTAACAGGGTTATTTTAAAAGAATCCTAACAGGGTCTGACCTTTAACCAGGTCAACTATACTATTGCATTGTATTTTACAACTCCTAATAGGGTTGAAGAATCTTTTAACAGGGATTACTATAAACAGTATAGTTCTTTGTGGGTACTAATTCCCACCGGGGTTTTTACCATTTGGTTTCCCCATAATCAAATTGATGTGTTGAGTAATGTGTTATCTGAATGTGCATTTAATTTGTATTAGTCTAGATTAATAAGTATAAAAGATTTAAAATTGTAGATAAATGATTCACCCCCCCTCCTCTCAGTTATCCCTGAAGTATTCTAACATAAAATATTCCAAGTATTCTAACATAAACTATTCCACTCACTTAAATTCTTTGATTTAAAAATGGGTTACCTCCTTAGAGATAATAATCCTAGAACTCTCAGAGATGCATATACGGTAGCAGTAAATATTGAAATGAATAGGAGAGTATCTGGCAAGTTTGATAGGAGAAGTGATTGGAAGCCTGCTATGAAGGAACCAAGTAGGCCTAGTGTTAATAAGCCTAAAGAGGAGGTAGATATGAAGTAGATCCTAAAAACTATTAAATATTTAAAGCCTACAGATAAAAAAAATGTTATAGATCCATGTAATGATAACAGGCCTGCCCCAAATAATTTCAATAGGCTTCAAAGAATGCAAAATTATCCATATAATACCCAATGGAGAGATGGGAAACCTATTTTCCCGTAGAGAAATGATAAGCTAAATGGTAATACTCCTGGTCCTTTGCAAAAAAAATTTGTTAACACATGTGATGACCTTTCATAGTGCACCACTTGCCATTGCCCACATAACCTTGAGTATTGTGCAATTTCTTTGAATATAACTGCAAGAGAGGCACAATAGGAAAGAGTGGAAGAGGATGAACTATATAATGATTGTGGTTGTGCAATGGATTCTACATTTCTAGGAGGTGAGGAGGAATCTAATGAAGAAGAAGAAATAGTTGATGACATAAGATGCAATACCATCAAGGGTAGTGAATATTTTCTAGCAAGAAGGCCATTAGATGAAGAAATTGCACAGATTAATGTAGACATAGTTGCTCAAGTAAAGAGTAATTACCATATGAGAAATAGAACAATGGGAAATACTAATGGCAAACCTTCTGGTAATTTTGTCAAACAGGCAGGAGAAAAAATTGAGGAATTAGTAGGAAAGCAAAAGTCTGTTGAAGATATCAAGAAAACAAAGATCAGTAAAGGAGGAAAACCTAATGATCCATTTGTTGTCCATAAGGTATTGCCTTGAAGAAAAACATTTCTAATTTGACATATACTCTAGTTGATATGGGGAAGTTGTTGTCACATATCATAGTCAAGGTTCCACTCTTGGAGATGATGAGGATTGAGGAACACCAAGAAAAAACTTTAATATGGGTGAGTAGCATTTCTTCCACAAAGATCAATGAGCAGGAGGAAGTTAAAGAAATGGGAAAATCAAAGGATAAAACTAATAACAAAGCAAAGGAATCAGAGGTGATTGTTTCAAACATCCCTCAGGTTTTCTTAAGTACTAATCCTGTGAACACTCTTTTAGGAGTTGTAGACCCATTTTTCTTAACTTTGGTTATAAATGGTAAAAGCTTAAAGAATTTTATGATCGATTTTGGGGCATCAAGTAATGTCATGCCAGCAGAAATTATGAGATTCTTAGGATTGCAAGTTGATTCTCCTAGGGGGAGATTTCAAGGGATGGATTCTAGAGAATTACCTGTCATAGGTACTATTGAGGAGATCCCTTATAGACTTGCTACATACCCTAAAAAGATACTAACCATGAGTGTTTTAGTGGTGGACATCCCTCCTCAGTATGGAATGCTTTTGTCAAGGAAGTGGAGTGCTTCAATGGGAGGGAGTATTCAATGTGATCTCTCTTTTTTCACTTTTGATATTGATGGTAAAAGTGTCAAGGTATCCAAAGAAACAAGGGCTCCTCACATGATTGAGGAAATAAACGAAAACAATATAAATTGTTTTGTGGATACTGATATTGGATCCTTCCAAGTCCAACATGGGAAGGATGGGGTAAAAGATCAGCTTCTATTGCTTTTTGCAAAATAGGACAATCTGGAATATAATAATGAATTATGGATCATGTACTTTGATGGTGCAAGCTCAAAAGAAGCAGCAAGTGCAGGAGTTTTGTTGATAGCTCCCAGTGGTAAGACCTACAAGTTCTCGTTCTCTTTGTTATTCACATGTATAAATAATGTTGATGAGTATGAGAGCTTGTTGATTGGGCTAAGATGGTTGCAAGAGATAACATAAAGAGGCTCAGAGTTATTGGTGACTCTGAGTTAGTGATCTCTGAGATAAGGTCTAAGTATGCTTAAAAAAATCAGAGGGTAAAATAGTACAAAAATGTTGTGTAGGATGAGCTAGAGAATTTTGATGCCTTTGGAATTGAATGGATGGATAGAAATCAAAACAAGATGGTAGACTTGTTGGCTAATATTTCTCTACGACCAGAGAATGTTACCTTTGCAGGAATTTCAAAGATTGAGGTTCAATCCAGGTCCTATATCCCAGATAATATTGAAAGTTGGCAGGTTTTTGAAGATGATTAAGATATTTTGAGATTTCTAAATTGTGAATTAGACTTAGCAAGTAAGGAAATGGATTTCAGTGGGTTTGTAGAGTCTGCAAATGGTAAAGATATTATTTTTGGTAAATAGGTCCTACAACTAAAATCAAACAGAGTTCCCAAAGGATTGATCATGCTAGAGAAAGCATTTGACAATAAGGATGGGTCCTATTCTGCAAGGACTATGAAAAATTCAGAGAACTTGGAAGAAATAAATTGTCAGACAGATGTAGATCCTAAGAAGGTATACATTGGTAGGAAGTTGTCCACTAAAGTCAGAGAAATGTTGGTTAATCTCCTAAACAAATATAAACATGTCTTTTCATGGTCTTATGATGACCTAAAGACATATAGGGAGGACCTTTTCCAACATGAGATTCCTTTGAAAGAAGGCGCAAAGCCTTTCATACAGAAATTAAGACCTATTAAACCCACCCTAGCTCCCAAAATGAAAGAAGAATTGAAGAAAATGAGGGATGCTAGAATAATCAAGCCAATAAGACATTAAACATGGATATCAAATTTGGTACCAGTAAGAAAGAAAAATGGTGATATTAGACTTTGTGTAGACTTAAGGAATTTGAATATCAATTCATTAAAGGATAACTATGGGTTACCTAATCTGGGAGCTATGTTACAAAGGGTCACTGGATCAAAATTGATGTCTATGTATGATGGTTTTTTAGGGTACAATCAAGTTATGGCTAAGGAATAAGAGTACTTTAAGACTACATTCTATTGGAATAGTCCCAAAGGATAACTAAGAGGGGGGGTGAATTAGTTATCAACAATTTTAATTTTGTTCTTCACTCAGATATCAATTAACATAAAGCAAATGCACATTTAGATAACACAATAGAGAACACAATAATTTTGGTTACGGGGAAGCCAAATAGGTAAAAACCCCACTGGGAATTAGCACCCACAAAGAACTATACTTGAGTATAATTATCCCTAATAGGAGATCTCGCAACCCTGTTAGGAGTTTTTCTTTATAATGCAATAGGTACAGAGACCTGGTTAAAGGTCAAACCCTGTTAGGAGTCTTTTACAAGTAACCTTGTTAGGGGTGAGGACTCACTGTCCAAAAGCTCACTGCTAAAATGATGAAGGCTACAACCTTCAGTAGAACATATAAACACTATATATAATAGATGAAAAATTTTAGTAGGCCTGTTGTCTTGATGAGTTCCAATGAATTGTAATCTTCTTCTTTTTCATCACATAGTTCTTCAACTTATTCTATCTGACTTTCTGCTCTCTTTTGTGTTTTTTTTTTCACTTCATTTTTCACACTTAGCGATCACATTTGAACTGCTATATGTATTTTCACCAAGGATAAGGTCACAACGGTATCTGGAAACACTTCAACTTATTTTTTGGCTTAACTAACCATGCAATAAAGATTGGAACCGCGCAACTCAAACTGAATAGACGCGACACTTCACAAAGTCAGCATCACCAAATTAACTCCAACTTCACAATTCTAATAGAATATGTTTGACACCTTTAGATAATTATCTTTAACTCATACCTAAACATGAATACAAACACACATATCCCAAAGATAGGCTCAACTCAAGAAATAATTTAATTACAATGGCTCTTCACAGGTAGTCTTCAGTCACTGTAACTGTCATAACTGATTAACATAACTCAACTAAAACTTCATATCTGACTTAGTGTGAATTCACATAGAATCTAGAACATGTATACACCATGGAAATAAAAACGCATAGCTCAAGAACATCTATATTGATAATTGCATATAGAACACTGCTATATATTATATGTTGTCATCAATGACAAATATACAATCAATTATTTTCACAGAAGCAAATCTCCAACAATCTCCCCTTTGATATTTGATGGAAACATATGATATCATCAACTCAAAGTGTCTTCCTTCTTTTTACAATCTTCTCAATATCCTCATCAAAAGTTCCTCTTCATTGTTGCTTCTCTTCTTGCTGTATACTCCCCTAGAGTATATGCTCCCCCTTACTAATACTCCCTCTTTGAAATCAATGGAAAAGGGTGTTAAAAACCATTAGGCATAGATACTACTACAGAAGTAGAGTAGTCAACCATTCATTGGTCACCAAGGATTGATGTTCTTGCTGCAAATTCTAATCAGACTCAGGAAAGGGAATTACTCCTAGCTTCTCCCTGAAATACTCAAAAGTATCTTTTGATAATGGCTTTGTAAAGATATCTGCTAATTGTTTTTTAATGCTCACATAATCCAACTTTACTTCTCTGTCTACAACTTTTTCTCTTAGAAAGTGGTATTTGATCGCAATGTGTTTTTTCTTTGCATGCATCATAGGGTTCTTTGAGATATTGATAGTACTAGTGTTGTCATAGTGAATAGAAATAGGATAATCAATCTAAATACCAAAGTATTTAATCATTTGTTTGACCCAAACCATTTTGAGCAATTAAATGTTGCTGCAACATACTCAGATTCTGTTGTTGACTGAGAGATACCATTCTTCTTTTTAGTTGTCCAAGTAACCAATCTATCTCTAAGAAATACTACTCCTCCTGATGAACTTTTTCTTTCATCAACACAACCTACCGAATCAGCATTAGTATACACATGAAGATGTATATTCTCTGAGTTAGGATACCATAAACCATAGTCTATAGTTCCTTTTAAATATCTGCATATTCTTTTTATTGCCATTAGGTGATTTTGTTTAGGTTCTACTGCAAATCTTCCAACAATGCCAATTGCATTGGAAATATCAAGTCTAGATTGAGTAAGTGTTGCCCAAATTTTCCGTCCTATGCAATTTGGCTTGTTTTCCCCTATCATTCATTATCGCTCTCTAAATTTCTTGCTCTCTGCTCTTTCCCGGGGTTTCTGATTTTTAAATCCTGTTTTGCCGTGCAAGAAAATGGTCATGTCCATTTTTGAGGTTATGTCTCAACTCATCACTCTGTCGCATCAATTTTTGTGTCATGTCATTATATTGCATGAATCCGCGATGAGTTGCATGAGAGGGTCATCGCGCAATCGCGAGCCATTTATAAGGACTTTAGCTCTGTCCGCGAGTGCGTGACGAGTTGTTAAATCATGTCATCGTGAAATCACGATCTATTTTGAGGAGCTCTGATCTGTCTGTGAGTTCACGACGAGTAGAAGGAAAAAGGAATCACGCAGTCGCGATGCCTTTTGCAGGTTAGGTTCCTAGTGCGTGATTCAGTGATGAGTAAAGAATGTGCATGTCGCGCACCCGCTCAAGTATTTCTCGACAGTCATAAGATCTCATGAGTGCGCGATGAGCTAAACAAAGGATGCTATCGCTCAGTCGCACAGACAGTTTTCAAAGCTAATAAAGGTCCGCGACCGAGCCACCAAAGGGAATGATTAACTCCATCGCACACTCGCCAATGTTTTCAGACGATGGAATGCCAGCTCGCGACCATCCGATGAGTTAAAAAGGGCTGCTCGTCACCCAGCCACCATTCCATAAAGGTGAAGGATTTTTAGCTCGCGACCATGTGACAGGGAAAAAAGGAGCTCATCTCTCAATCACATAGATGTTTCTAAAAAGCCAGAGGGGCTTGCAATTTTGCGACCAAGGGAGCCGCTCAACTCATCGCTCACCTGCTGATTTTTTGGGGTGATCGGAGTTGAGCTCGTGAGGACGTGACGAGAAAAGAAGGTGGCTAATCACTCACTCGCTGATAAATGAAAGAAAAGGAAAGACAGCTCGCGAGTACGCGACAAGAAAGATAGAGACTCATCACTCAGTCGCCGAGCAACTTAGATAAGGAAAAAGGACCCGCGGGTGAGCGAATGAAGAAGGAGAAGGTGTCGTCACACACTCGCAGCAAGGGGTGAAGTAAGATCTTAAGGCCTGCGAGCTGGCGACTAGTAAAGAATCAGCTACTGTCGTGCACTCGCGCATAAAATAAAAAATAGAGTAAAGGTCATGCAGGTATGCGATCAGACAGTTTGCAGATAAGAAGATGTTTTGCTCGGTCTGTAGTGTTTCCAAAGGTTGATCAGAGAATTATAAATTTTAGAAAATTATGCACAGAATAGTCTGTTGATATCTGAAATGAATTTTGTTTCAATATCGGTAAAAAGAAGAAGAGATTCAGTGTGCGACAGGTCAAGGAACAGATGGCATTGCCTACTCAGCGAATGAAAAGAAGTAGAGAGATTAGATTGTTCTCAGAAGATCTAAATCAGATATTTTTACAGATGAAGGATCAAATTTTTAAAAAAGATCAGAGGTTGCAGTTGTCAAAGTCTGCAGAGAAGTTATTGCATTTCAGAGACTTTTGTGACTCTTCTAGAGAGATAAAACTGCTTCTGAGAAGGGGCATTTATGTTGATATTTCCTGGGCATGACTTTTGGGTCACCAAGTTGCATTTTTGTAGACTTTTAAAGAGCTAGTGGTGGTTGGACAAACCTTTTTCTCTGTATCCGATCCCTGATATTTTGGCCCTCATAAATGATGTAGTTGGCTAAATTGTATAAATATGAGTTGAAGACTCATTGTCGCCAGTTCTTCTTCCCTTTGGCTTGCTTGTTTTTGTAACTTGTTCTAAGTTCCTGACAGAGGCAAAGAGAATTTGTAACTCATTG
>MU225489.1:1442685-1464686 GCA_018584345.1 Thuja plicata | reverse complement strand
GCTGGTTGGATCACCAAGGTGATGGAATATGATGTAGATATTCAAACTACCAAGCTGGTTAGAGGCAGAGGTCTTTGCGAACATTTGGCAGGGGATGAGAATGCAAAGAAATCAGAGCCACTAGATGCATCTCTAGTGGTGCATTCTACAGAAAATCAAGCCAAGGAAACAGGTTGGTTGCCTAATATGATTCATTATTTAAAGACAGGACAATGCCCTGTAGGGCTAGACTCAGAAAAAAGAAGATATTACAGGTTACAATCTATTCTTTTTGTGTTGATTGATAATGTCCTTTTTAGAAAAGATCACAATGGTGTTCTTTTGAGATGCATAGATTCAGAAAAGGTAGCGGATGTCCTGTTTGAATTCCATGATGGGCCAGCTGGTGGTCATTTTTCTCCTAGGACTATTGCTTATAAAATCATGAGGGCCAGGTACTATTGGCCATCTATCTTCAAGGATAGTCATGATTATGTTAGGAAGTGCATTAAGTGTGCCTTATTTGCAGGAAAAGAAAAATTCACTGCTCTGCCGCTTCAACCAATCAAAGTTGACCAACCTTTCATAAGGTGGGGCATAGATTTCATAGGTATGATCAACCCTCCATCTAGTGTAGGACACAAGTGGATAATCACTGCAACAGATTATTTCACTAGATGGACAGAAGCACTGGCCTTAAAGGAGGCCAATGAGAGTGCTATCCTGAACTTTTATGATGATTTAATTCATAGGTTTGGCACTCCTGATTCGATTGTTTCAGATAATGCATTGGCATTTACAGGCCTTAAAGTCTCAAATTGGGCAGTTAAGAATGGAATTTATCTGAATACCAGCTCAAATTATTATCCCTAGGGTAATGGTTTGGCAGAATCCACAAACAAGAACCTGATCAGAATAATTAAGAAGACTCTTCAGGATAATCAAAGAGATTGGCATACAAAACTTAAGTCTTCCTTGTGGTTCGACAGAATTACCCCGAAGAAGATAATTAGTAATTCTCCATACATGTTGGTGTATGGTACGGAGGCTGAACTTTCCATTTCAACAGAATTACCAGCTCTGGACTTAGCCGCTCAGTATGCCCTGTTTGATAAAGAGGATCCCCTACAGATCAGGTATACTCAATTGATGGAATTAGAAGAAATCAGAGACAAATCTATGAAAGATATGGAGTTTCATTAGAATCAAACTAAAAGGAGCTTTGAAAAAAGAGCTAGGGGAAAGAAATTCAAGGTTGGAGATGTAGTTCTCAAGTGGGATGAGTTTAGATCCAGACCTGGCAGGCACACAAAATTTGATTCCTTTTGGGGTGGACCATTTGTTATAACAGAGCGCAGAGGATCCAATGCTTTCCAGCTTTCAACTCTTAACGGAGATGCCCTTCCAATCTCAGTGAATGGTGTCCACTTGAAGCCTTTCTTTGAGGTTAATCCCTCTCTGTAAGTCCTTGTTTTCTTGTAATCATTTCCCTATTTTTCCTTTCCCTGCTTTCTAGTGTAGTTTCCATGTTTCCCAAGAAGTGCACATGCACAGTTTTGCCCTATCAAGTTTTGTGCTCAAGATATGACTCCATTCCCTATGGATAGTTCGATGTCAATAGGCTACTATTTTTCATGTCTAGCAGGCTGACATCCCGCAGAAGTCACCAAAATGTTGCCCAAATTTTCCATCCTATGCAATTTGGCCTGTTTTCCCCTGTCATTCATTCTTGCTCTTTGAATTTCTTGCTCTCTGCTCTTTCCCGGAGTTTCTGATTTTTAAATCCTATTTTGCTGCACAAGAAAACAATCATGTCCCTTTTTGAGGTTATGTCTCAACTCATCGCTCTATTGCATCAATTTTTGTGTCATATCCTTATATTGCGTGACTGTGCGACGAGTTGCATGAGAGGGTCATCGCACAATCACGAGCTATTTATAAAGACTTCAGCTCTATCCGTGAGTGCGCGACGAGTTGTTAAATCATGTCATCGCGCAATCACGATCTATTTTGAGGAGCTCCGATTTGTCTGTGTGTTCGCGACGAGCAGAAGGAAAAAGGAATCGCGAAGTCGTGATGCCTTTTGCGGGTCAGGTTCCTAATGCGCAAGTCAGTGACGAGTAAAGAATGTGCATGTCACACACCTGCTCAAGTATTTCTCGGCAGTCATAAGAGCTTGTGAGTGCACGACAAGCTAAACAAAGGATGTTGTCGCTCAGTCGCACAGACAATTTTCAAAGCTAATAAAGGTCCACGACCGAGCGACCAAAGGGAATGATTAACTCCATCGCGCACTCGCCAATGTTTTCAGACGATGGAATGCCAGCTCACGACCATGCGATGAGTTAAAAAGGGCTTCTTGTCGCCCAATCACCATTCCATAAAGGTGAAGGATTTTTAGCTCACGACCATGCGATGAGGAAAAAAGGAGCTCGTTGCTTAGTCGCATAGATGTTTCTCAATAGCCAGAGGGGCTCGTGATTTTGCGACCAAGGGAGCCATTCAACTCATCGCTCACCCGCTATTTTTTGGGGTGATCAGAGTTGAGCTCGCAAGGATGCGACGAGCAAAGAAGGTGGCTAATCACTCACTCGCTGATAAATGAAAGCAAAGGAAAGATAGCTCGTGAGTATGCGACAAGAAAGATAGAGACTCATCACTCAGTCACCGAGCAACTTAGATAAAGGAAAAAGGACCCACGGGTGAGCGACTGAAGAAGGAGAAGGTGTCATCGCGCACTCGCAGCAAGGGGTGAAGTAAGATCTTAAGGCTTGCGAGTTGGCGACTAGTAAAGAATCAGTTGCTGTCGCGCACTCGCGCATAAAATAAAAAATAGATTAAAGGTCATGCGGGTATGCGATCAGACAGTTTGTAGATAAGAAGATGTTTTTCTCAGTCTGTAGTGTTTCCAAAGGTTGATTAGAGAATTATAAATTTAAAAAAATTATGCACAGAACAGTCTGCTGATATCTGAAATGAATTTTGTTTCAATATCGGTAAAAAGAAGAAGAGATTCAGTGTGCGACAGGTCAAGGAACAGATGGCATCGCCTACTCAGCGAATGAAAAGAAGAAGAGAGATCAGATTGTTCTCAGAAGATCTAAATTAGATATTTTTACAGACGAAGGATCAGATTTTTAAAAAAGATCAGAGGTTGCAGTTGTCAAATTCTGCAGAGAAGTTATTGCATTTCAGAGACTTTTGTGACTCTTCTAGAGAGATAAAACTGCTTCTGAGAAGGGGCATTTATGTTGATATTTCCTGGGCATGAATTTTGAGTCACCAAGTTGCATTTTTGCAGACTTTTGAAGAGCTAGCGGTGGCTGGACAAGCCTTTTTCTCTGTATCTGATCCCTGATATTTTGGCCCTCATAAATGATGCAGTTGGCTAAATTGTATAAATATGAGTTGAAGACTCATTGTCGCCAGTTCTTCTTCCCTTTGGCTTGCTTGTTTTTGTAACTTGTTCTAAGTTCCTGATAGAGGCAAAGAGAATTTGTAACTCATTGTGAGAGATAATATACAGAGTTTTTTTGTAATTCTGGCAACCTTTATTGAATTGTGTCAGCCTTGTCTCTTTTCTGCTTGATTCTATGCGTTGTAGATGGTAGATGGGTTAACTGTGAAAGATTTTATTTCCTCTTAATTCTGTCCCTTTGTAGCATCTATTTGTAGAAGAGTATGTTTGCTTGCAGGTTGTAACTCGTGTCTTATGATTGAGCTGTTAACTGTGAAGTCTTTCCCCTTAACTAGTTTCATCATGACCTTGTTATGAAATATTTATGCAAGCCTATACAAGAGATTTGTGTTTTACCTCCAATTCAGTTAAGTTGACCCAGGGATTTATCTTGTGTATGTTATGTTTTCATGTCAAATTTGGTGCATCACCTAGTAGGTAGTTTGCTTTCAGTTATTTCATTTTCCATGCAATCCTTCTAACCCTTTTCCCCTCAAGTTTACTTTCCTGTTTAAGAGCAAGCTAAGGTGATTATCCAAGAGGAACCAGCCTAGAATCTGGAGGTCTCATCTTGGTTAGCAAAGGTCCCACAACCTTGAGATGATTCCCTTGTTATACTGGATTATCGAGACCAAGAGAGCTTGAGATCAGAGGCGCAAATTCAATGTATAACAGTAAGATATATGAGTTTCCCAATCATAGACTTGTATAGAGTCTTTTCAACTACTGTGGAATCATCATCTTTCAAAATATTTCTTCCTCTTATCATGCGGGTGCTTACAGGTTTGCAATTTTCCATTTTGAAAGTCTGAAATATCTCCTTTACATAGTTAGATTGATTTATGAATATGCCTTTGTCTATTTATTTTACATTCAATCCAGGAAAATATTTTATAGGTCCAATCATTCTCATTTCAAACTCACTTTTCATTTCTTTGGAAAATTCTACACTAAGTTTGCCATTACCTCCAAAGATAATGTCATCAACAAAAATAGCAACGAGTAGTTATCCTTCATCTCTCTCTCTCTCTCTCTTATGAATAAATTACAGTCTCCTACTCCTTTTCTAAATCTTATCTTTGTTAAGTAACCATCAAGTCTCTCATACCAAGCTCTTGGGCCATGTTTAAGTCCATAAAGTTCTTTCTTTAATCTGCATACCATGTCTGGTTTGTCTGAAAGTTTGAATCCTTCAGGATGCTCTATGTAGACTTCTTCCTTCAAGTCACCATTCAGAAAAGCTGACTTGACATCCATTTGATATACTTTAAAGTTCTTGAATGTTGCATAGGCCAAAAAAAATTTGATAGCTTCTAGTCTTCTCACTGGGGAAAATTTATCAGTATAGTCTATTCCTTCTCTCTATGCATATCCTTTATATACTAATATATCTTTGTCCCTTACCACTATGCCTTCTTCATTCATTTTGTTCCTGAATATCCATTTTGTTCCGATCACATTCTTGTCATGAGTTCTAGGGACCAGTTCCCATGTTTCATTCTTGATTATTTGATCTAATTCTTCTTGCATAGTAGTTTTCCAATCTAAATCTTTGCATGCATCTTCAACACTTAAGGGTTCAATCTAAGAAGTAAGCATACCTATTCATTAAAATTTGAAACTTTTTCTCTAGATCTTGTCAAGAATTTAGCGCTCTGATCTCCAATGATGTCTTCCATAGAGTGGTATTTGGATGTGTATTTTGAGTTTTTAGGAGTGACACTTTCATCTGTAATTTGTGATTCTTCTTCACTTGGTTCAGGTTTGTTGTATGAGACATCAAAACAGTCAAACATTTCTTCAATAATTGTGTCTTTATTGATGGGTCTTGGCTCATCTTCAATCATGGGAGCATAATCATAGTATCTTTCTTGAATCATAAACTTCTCGTCAATCTTCACATGAGTAATTTCAATGATCTTCTTTAATCTTAGATTAAAACATCTATAGGTTTTTCTTTTGGTAGAGTAACCAAGTAAAATACCTTCATCACTTGTAGCATCAAAATTTCCAATGCTATCATCTCTCTTGATGTAGCACTTGCTTCCAAATATTTTGAACTATTTTATAGTAGGTACATTACCAAACCATATTTCATAGGGTGTCTTGTTTGCACCTAGTCTCAATTGTATTATATTGATAGTATAGACTGTTGTATTAACCGCATCTCTCCAATAGGTATGGCAAACCTTTCCTTCAATCATGATAGTGCACATTGTGTCAAGTATTATTTTGTTCCTTTCATTCTGCAATCCCGTTCTACTGAGGGGTTCTAGGTGCACTTAACTATCTTTTGATTCCATGCTCTTCACAATAATCATAAAATTGGTCAGAGGTGAATTCTCCTCCTCTATCAGATCTCAGACATTTTATCTTTAATCCAGATTCATTCTCAACCTTATCTTTGAACAGTTTAAAATTCTCAAAAGCTTCAAATTTTTCTTTTAGGAACGCAACCCACATCACCCTTGAGAAATCATCAACAAACAAAATGAAATACCTTTCTCCATAGTATGATCTTGTTTGAGTAGGTCCACATAGGTCTTTATGTATCAGATCTAATTTGTTTTCAGAAGAGTCTTGTTTTCTCTAGAATGAGGTCCTCACATGCTTCCCCATCACACATTCCCTGCACATGGTGTCAACTGGTCTTGCAATACTTGGAAGGTCTCTTACTCCCTTTACATTACTTATGTTAACTATGTTTTCAAAATTGATATGACAAAGTCTCTTGTGCCATAGCCAATTGTCATCCACTTTTGCAACAAAAAAACTTCTGAATTGAGCTTAAAGACATTACCTTTGGTCTTTGAGCCTAATGCAATCATATTGAACCTTCTTTGTTGTTAATAATGCACTGGTTGTTTTTGAATTCCAACTGATATCCTTTATCAAGCAGTCTTCCAACACCTAGTAAGTTATGATGTAAGCCATCAACATAAAGAACATCATCTATCTTATTATTTCCATTTAAGGTGATAGAACCTCTACCTATGATAGGTTTGGGAGTGTTATCTCCAAATCTAACAATGCCACCTTTGTACTTGTCCAAATGAACAAATCTTTCTTTGTCACCTATCATGTGGTGTGAACATCCGCTATCAATGATCCAGTCAATTCTGGTGTCTGCTTTTGAAACTAATGCTAACTCTTGTGCTTTTTCTTCATCTTCTTTTTCCATTTCTTCAAGCATCTTATCAATGTCTTTAATTGCAATGAAACCAATTTCATATTCTCCTGAATCATCATCAGTTACACAATCTTTAGCATGATAACATTCCTTAGTGTACTTGGGCTTGGAATCTAATCTGAACTTCTTGACTGTTATAGGACACTTGGATGCAAAGTGACCAACTTTGTTGCATGAAAAACATTTGAATGACAGGTGTCCTTCATATTTCCCTTTAAATTTCCTATATTTCTTCGAAATAATAGCAATGATTTCTTCTAGTTTTGTATCCACTTCTTCATTATTACTAGAGCTTCTTAGAGATTTCTTGCTGTGGACTGAGGCTTTGAAAGTTGTCTCACTTTTAGGTTCTTTCTTCAATCTTGATATCTCAAATGAAAATAATTTTCTGATCAAAGTCTCTCTCTTGAAGTCTTTTGAAAATTTCATAGTCTCATCTAAGATATTTATCTTGCTCTCATAGTCTGTTGTTAATGTGGTCATTATTTTGTCCATTATATCATCCTCTGAAATTTCTCAACCATTGTTCATGATACCTAAAACTTCTTCATTAATTCTCTGGTTGTATGCTCTGATTTTTTCTTTAGGTAGCATCTCTAGGTTGTTGTATCTTTTCTTCCATGTCTTTTTGCATGCATTCTTTGCTTGGATGTCTCCTTGAAACATATCTTCTAAGTATTTCAAAATAGAGTATGCTTTATCTTCTTTCTTGATCTCATAAAATTCACTGTCGAATAGGGCACTAATTAGGGCTTCTTTGGCAATTGCATTTTGAGTGAATACTTCCTTTTGGTTAATTGTAGAGTCTTCTTCTACAAGGTCTTTAAAGGTGGGAACTTCAATTGCATGAATTGAAATCTCATAGATCTGAAATCCAATGCACTGAAGATGTGTTATCATTTGGTTCTTCTAGTCAAGATAGTTTTCTCCATCAAACTTAGGACTCTCTTTCCTGAAGTATGCCATATGATCTACCTTAAGCTATTAGGCTTTCTCTCCAAGGCACTTGGATCTGATACCAATTGTTGGAATAGTCCCAAAGGATAACTGAGAGGGGGGGGGGGGTGAATTAGTTATAAGCAATTTTAATTCTTTTCTTCACTTAGATATCAATTAACATAAAACAAATGCACTTTCAGATAGGACAATAGAGAACACAACAATTTTGGTTACGGGGAAACCAAATAGTTAAAGACCCCGGTGGGAAATAGCACCAACAAAGAACTATACTTGAGTAGAATTATCCTTGTTAGGAGACCTTGCAACCTTGTTAGGATTTTTTCTTTACAATGCAATAAGTATAGAGACCTAGTTAAAGGTCGAACCTTGTTAGGAGTCTTTTACAAGTAACCCTGTTAGGGGTGAGGACTCACTGTCCAAAAGCTCACTGCTAAAATGATGAAGGCTGCAACCCTCAGTAGAATAGATACACACTATATCTGATAGATGAACTATTTTAGTAGACCTGCTATCTTGATCAATTCCAATGAATTGTAATCTTTTTCTATTTCTTCACATAGTTCTTCAACTTATTCTGTTTGACTTTCTGCTCTCTTCTATCTTTTGTTTTTCACTTCATTTTTCACACTTAGCGATCACATTTGAACTGCTATATGTATCTTCACCAAGGATAAGGTCACAACGGTATCTAGAAACATTTTATCAACTTCTTTGTCAGCTTAACTAACCACACAATCAAGATTGGAACCACGCAACTCAAACTGAATAGATGTGACACTTCACAAAGTCAGCATCGCCAAATTAACTCCAACTTCACGATTCTGATAGAACACATTTGGTGCCTTTATATAATTATATTTAACTCATACCTAAACATGAATACAAACATGCATATACCAAAGATAGGCACAACTAAAGAAATAATTTAATTACCTCAGCTCTTCACAAGTAGTCTTCAGTCACTGTAACTGTCATAACTGATTAACATAACTCAACTGAAACTTCATATCTGACTTGGTGCAAATGCGCATAGAATCTAGAACATGTATACATCATGGATAGAAACATGCATAGCTCCAGAAAATATGTACTAATAATTGCATATAGAACATTGTTGTATATTATATGTTCTCATCAATGACAAATATATAATCAATTATTTGCATAGAAGCAAATCTCCAACACATTCACCACACCATGGGGCACTTATGTGTATGTCAGAATGCCTTTTGGATTAACAAATGCTGGAGCAACATTTCAAAGAGCCATGGATGTGGCATTTTCTGATTTTATAAATGATTTCCTAGATGTGTACCAAGATGATCTTACTGCCTATTCAACAAAAGAGGAACAACATTGTGGTCATCTTGAGAAACTTTTTGTGAGAGTATTGGAATATGGGGTTTCCTTTAACCCAAAGAAATGTGTTTTTGGTGTGATAGAGGGAAATCTTCTAGGGCATATTGTGTCTAGAGATGGAGTGAGAATTGATCCTTTAAGGATAGATGCAATTGACAAGATCCATAAGCCTAAGAATGTAAGGGGCATTCAGTCTTTCTTTGGACAGGTAAATTTCTTAAGGAGATTTATTACTAATTTTTCTCAAACTAGTATTCCAATTTCAAGAATGATGAAGAAGGGAGCCAAAGTAGAGTGGAATAAAAAAGCATGCAGGGTTTTTTCTAGTAACAAAAAATCTATTAAGGATTCTCTGATCCTTAGGACACTAGATTATGGTAAGCCTTTGCAAATCTTCTCCTTTGCTTCATATAATACTATTGCGGAAAGGTTACTACACAAGCAACAGAATTGAAATATGATATCATGGAAAAACAAGCTTATGCACTAGTTAAAGTTGTTAATGCTTTTAGGTGTTATTTGGTAGGAGAAATTGTGATTACCTATGTACCTAGTGCTACTGTTAAGGACATTTTATTCCAACAAGAAGTGTCGGGAAGGTGGTGTAGATGGATCAAAAAAATTTAGGAGTTTAATATTGATATACATATCACAAAGCTTGTTAGGGGTATAGGACTTGAAAATCTCATGGCCCAAAGAAATTTGGATGCCAACCATATAAACATATTGGAGGAAGACCAAAGGCCCTATATTTGTGATATGGATTGTTGTGAATGGTATAAGGACATTGTTGGATATTTGTAAAAGATGGGTTTACCCCCTGACATGGATGAAAATAGGAAGAGGATAGTTAAATTACAGGCTGTTAAATATGGTATAATTCATGGACAGTTTTGGTGGAGGAGAAATGATGGGGTATTTCTCAAGTGTGTTGAGTTTGATGAGTGCAAAATCCTAATGGAACAAATGCATAATGGTGCTTGTGGAGGCCATTACATGGCTAAAACTACTGCACACAAGATTCTTAGGTCTAGATTTTGGTGGCCAACTATTTTCAAGGATGATCACAATTATGCTAAGAAATGTGATGCCTGCCAGAGATTTGCAGGAAAGCTTAAATTTGGGGGAATTTTTCCCTTGAGGCCTATTGTAGTTGAAGCACCTTTTCAGAAATGGGGAATGGACTTCATTGCTGAGATTTTAAATAATTCAAGGGGAGGCCATTCATGGATTCTAGTGACTACTGATATTTTTACTAAATGGGTTGAAGCAATTCCCACTAGAAAAGCTACTAGTGAAATTGTAGTTGATTTCATGTTAAAGAATATATTGACTAGGTTTGGATGCCCTAAGATTATTATGGTAGATAATGCAATGTGTTTTAGATTAGAAGAGTTTAGTTCCTTCTGCCAAAAATATGGGATCCAAATATCTTACTCATCCCCATATCACCCATAAGGGAATGGCCAGGATGAATCTAGTAATAAAAGTTTGATCAAAATACTTAAAAGAATGTTAGACAAAAACAAGAAAGCCTAGGATTAAAAGTTGTAGTTGGCACTATGGGTTGACAAAGTAACACTCAAGAAAGTAGTTGGTTGTGCACCTTTTGATTTGGTGTATAGAATAAATGCTAGGTTTCCTGAAAACAATTTATTGCAAATGTGCAAGTTTTTTAAATAATATGATGAGGAAATGGATGATGATATGAGAATTAGGATGGATGAATTGATACAGCTTGATGAATCAAGAACGGATGCACATGAAAAGAATATGCAAAAGAAGTTGAAATATAAGAATCTTTTTGATAAAAGAATAACTGTTAAGAGCTTTCAAGCCAATGTTCTGGTCTTGATGTGGAATGCCAGACTTGAAGATAAAGGTAAACATGGTAAATTTGACCCTATCTGGTTTGGACCATATATTATTGACAGTAAATGGGGTGCAAATTCTTATATCCTTAAAGATTCGCTTGGAAATTTTCTAGAATTGCCAGTTCAATAATTCTTGAAATTGTACTTCTCTTGAAGTCTCAAATCCACGAACAGTAGCTTAAGGAGTAGGTTTATTTTCTGTTGTTTCCTATTTTCTGTCTTAGGTTAGGTTATTCCTGTAGGTGGTTTTCTATTTCTAGAGATGTATGGTTCTTTCCCAAACTCACGTTTATCCATCCTTAGTCAGAGCCACTAATAGCACTTGAATTTTTTTTTTTATGTCTCCATGCTTATCCCTTCCATCTCTGCAATTGTCTTTGGTCTCTGCCATTAAATCTTGTGCCCTCAATGTAATTTCATGTCAATTTGAGAGAAAAACCTAGTTGTCTTGGCCTTGTTATGTTTCACAATTACCTTTTTAGGCCACTTAAGTGATCCCTTTGTCCATCTGATTTATTTCCTTTCCATGAGGTCATGAGATCTCCTAATGATTTTCCAATATTCTTTCCCTTCTCATGACTTAGCATTTCCCTTTTGTCGGGTTATCTCCTAATGAAATGACATATTCCTTTATGATCTTGAGATCAAGTGACTATTGTTTGATGAAGTCATGATCCTATGGTGGTCAGGTGATCTCCAGATATAACCCAAGGTTAGTATTTCATCTCCCAACTTGGAGTTTCCTCAGTTGTCGAATCGCCAGATGTGACCATGGTCAAAGGTGGGTCAACTTAAAGTTGGGGTTATGGATCAAAGACCAGTTAAAGTTCATGCAAGTTGGAAAATACCTAATGGTTGACTTGATTGCTTAAAGAAAAGATGTGCACAATCTATCTTGTAAGCCATTAAGTCAAGGTGACATCTAGTTTCCAAGTTTTGTTCCAATGGGATATAGCAGACTGTATTAGCACTGAATGTAAATTGAATAGAAAGTTCTTGTAGTATTTTATAGATTATTGAAGTGGTTTTGTTCTCATATAAGATTAGAATATGTACATGATTCATTATACTTAATACAATTATTCCAAGTTTCAAGTCTCTCCTTGGTGTCAATCTTATGAATTTTGGGTTTTCTGATCCACTGCATAGGGTTACCTATGTATATGTTCTCATCTTTAGTTCTTGATTTAGGATGACGTGAAACATAATTCAGATAGGGCATAAATTCATCTTGATTTGTCTACAAAGGGATCTTACAAGTAGTGGATGGGTTGGAGTAATTGTGTTTATGGCTTTGGATATTTGACATTAGTTGGTTCATTATTCTGTATCTATTTTTCAGATCTTCCCAATAGATAATGGCACTGATCAAGAATTAATACATTCTATTGAGATACATGTTTGATCTATTTCTTGGCTATATTCTACATCTTAATATATCAATACCATTTTCAAGTTTTAATTGTTTTGTGGTTGATAGTTGTGAAGTCATACTTGGTAATAGAGAGTCAATGAATGCCTGGTTAGTATTTAGTACTTTCTTACCATGATTTGTTGTTCCATCCAGAATGAAGAATAGTTGAAAAGAGTTATATAGTTGTATGGATCATGTGCACCCACCTTGGTTTTGCATAGCTAGAATCAGAAGAGGCCTGTCTTGACCCTATAGTTGGTCTAGTTATCTTATAGAGCTTTCATACTTGGAATTAACCACTCCTAACATCAGTATTAAGATATATTGGTTTCTTTCATAGCGTAATAGTTTCAAACACCAACACAGATCAAGATAAACAATCTAGATTCATCACATTTTTCTTCTTAGGCATCCCTAATTTTGATTGGTTGCATGGATTGCATAGGGATACATGATAACAAAAATAATGCATAATTAATGCATTAAATATCTATGAATGGTCATTAAATGATTCATAGAAGTTGGCCAAAATGGTTTACCTAGGTGTTTGTACCATTCCAAACACATTAATAAAAATTTTCTTACTCAACATATGTAAACTCTGGTGCTTGATCAATACTATCTTGCTCGACATATCCATATGTTGTCCCTTGAAACTATCTCTTCTATGAAATTCATCAATCATTCTACTTAGAAACTATTAATTACTCTACGACCACTATCTAGCTCGACAGTAACTACTACTTGGTCTCTTCCTTAGTGGGATGGCTTTGTCATAGTGATGATCGACTAACCTTCCTTGTTTTTGACTAAGTGTGTGACACTAATAGACAAAAAAAGTTGTAGATCAACAATCTCTCCTTTTGATATTAGTGGCAAAAAAACTTTGTCATAACTCTTCAGTACTTTAAAAAAATAGTGATGAAGTAGACATAGAACTCACCCTATGATTTTGACTCGGTCTTCATAAAGAATTATCTACATATACAACATATGTACATAATTCATAAATAAATTATACCTTATAACTTTTTTTTCCCTTTATTTACCTTTTGATTACATTCATTGCACTTCCCACTTGTTTTGTCACTCTTGTCTACTGGGGTTGTAGGGGTTAGACCATACTTGTCCAAAAATGGTTTATTAATCTGTAGGATCATCACCAACGCATTATTGTAGCTACTTCTGATAGGTTCCAAAATCTATAACTTGATTTCTAGCTCGCCATCTAGGTCAATTAAATTCTCTGCAATATTTAGAGGTGGATCTTTCTATGCTAATTCCTTTGTTACTTTCTCCTCTTTTTGCATGACCTTCAAATGAGGTATCAACATAGTGTGAATAGAAATCAATTTAGCCCTTATTCTACCATCATTAGCCATAAGCTCGGCTAATCTCCCATGGTCATGTGTTAACATGTTAAAATGAATAGAGATGGAACTGGCATCCATGCTCAGTAAATGTCCCATTGAATTCAAATTTGATTGTATATTCTCAATAAGCTATTGATTCTCCTTTATAAAGAATTCTATATTTCAAGGTTATTTGTACAAAGAAAGAACATTTTGTACCACTTCTTCTAGGTTTCTTACAAGATCATAAAGTGCAACCTAATTTATAATAATCTTTGCTACTACTTGCTCAAGTACTTTGGTCTCAAACTTTCTCTCATACCATTGCACAAGCTTCTCATTTTCATCGATATCATCATTGCTCACCTTTTGAACAATATGAACCAATTGATCTAATATAGAATCCTTCTCATTTAGATCTTGAAACTCAAATGCATCAGCAAATATATATTTAACCTCATGTAGTACCTTCTTTGATGGATGTTCCCTTTTCAATTCCTCTTGCTTTCTCTTCCTATTGAATAACAACTCCAAGATTAGAATTTTCTCATAAGATAAGTTATTAATATCCCATTTTTGAATTAGTATAACTTCATCAAGTGTTACTTTAGTGCTCAGAGACTTGTCCTTTTTATTCTTATGTGAATTCTTCTTCTTGGTCTCGCGTGACCTTCTACTCAGTCTTTGTTTGGATTTTAAGGTACTAGTATCACCAGTGATTGAAACTAACTCCTTCTGAGTAATAATCACATGTTTTTCATGGTATCAGTAGTCTTGTTTTTAGTGTGTACAAGAGGTTTGACATTAGGTAACTATACTACTTCTTAAATATCCTCTTTCTATTTAGGTTCCTGTTTCTCCTTGGTTTCAAGAGTCTTAGTCTCCTCTATGTCTCCTTCGTGTGATTTAGAGATATCTAATGCAGACTTATCTGATTGATCTTCTTTTCTCTTATCTCCTTCTTCATTGACTTCAACGGTTGCCTTGGTAGGTGAATATAGAATGTTGAATGTTTCTTTACCCTGCTCCTCAGCATTCAAACATTTTATACCCTCATCAGTTGCTAAATCCTTAGTCCATTCATCCTCAAACTTATTCTTCATCTCATCCTCAACATTATCACGTTCATCAATATGTTCTTTATTTTAAAGCTCAACTTATTTTGATGTGCCTTCATCTTTCTTCTTGTCCACTATCAATTCAAAAATAATCTACCATATTCTTTGGCTCTACTGTAAAACTCCTTCAACATCATTTTTCAATATAGAATAAGCTCACAATTTATGAATGAATATATTCCTATATTGCTCCATTAATTTATCTCTCTGCTTCTTTGTCAACTTAGGAATAATTTGAGATAATGCTCCTTCTCTGATCTACCTTTCTATCATAATAGCATGTTGCCATCTCTCATCAATATTAATTTCTAGTTCATCAGGGACTAGATTCCCAATCTCTAATGGTATCATCTTGTATGATGCTAACATATCCATCATTTAATATAAAATCTTTGATTTATCAATTTTACTTAACTGCTCAAACTTAATAAGCTTCAATCTAGACAAACCTGTTGAATTCTTGATGTTGTGACAAATCTCATATATATTAGTAGGATGTTTTTGTGTAGAAACTTTGAATGTTTTGATGTCCTATGTTTCTTTCAATTCTTCATATTCATCATCTTTTCCCAAAATGTATTTCCTTCTCGACTTCCTTTTAGGGTGGCTCGACTCAATTTTAGTTTGAACTTGTTTCATTTTCCCTGAGCTCTCCCTTTCGTCATTCTTTAAATTAATGTTTTCTTTGGTGACTCAGATGATATTGTAATTGTAGATTCCCTATTTCTTAGTCTATATGTGGTAGGAGGGTGCCAACAAGAAGTTGATTATACTTTTTGGCCAAGAACTGGAACTTTTTTCCAGTTTTTTCAAAATTTGTCCCAATTGATAAAAAAAATGAAGCACTTAAAGATTGAATCTTAAGAAAAGTAAGTAATATGAAATGTATTACTCAAAGTCTATTTTCCTAATATGTAAATTATATTAATACCCAAATAATAAAAAATAGATTTCATTGAGTATTTCCAAAAAGAACAATTTAAAACTCACATTTTTGGGACCTTCCATGCCTATGTACAACAACCATAATTTGACCTAAATGAAATAATTTTTCTCAATCCTTTTGGAATATCACTTTAAAGACACTCAATATTGATGAGCATTTTTTTTTTGTAATTTTTTACTAAATATATTTTTTTCGACTATTTTTTATTGGGCGTAATTTTTATTTTGAAAAACCCTCATGTATGACAAACATAAGTTGACCTAAACTCATCATTTTTTAGTTTTTTTTCTTTTTTTTCACAGTGAAAATAATTGTCTATAGTTTGATGTCATATAATTTATTTTTTCAAAAAATATGAAAATAAATTAATGTTAGAAAAAAATAAGGAAACCTATTATTTCACGCTTATTGACCTTTTTTTATTAGAAATTACTTAAAAATTAAAACAACCTATCCAATTTAAAAATAAAATATGTATTTATAATATATGTAATCATATCTAAAATGGGATTTAATCTAGTGGAAAAATTCTTTATAAAACATTTTTTTTTCCAAAAGTGGGTTATGCGCGCAAACACTTCCGCTAGAAGTTGACTAAACTTCTTGCACTTACCCAGGAGTAGATTTCTACTGTGAAATCCTATTCTTAGTTGACTCATCAACCATCAATTTCTTACCCTTCTTTTTCACTTTCACATCTTCATCTTCACTTTCTTCAGAGTCACTAGATTGGTCCTCACCATGACCTTGTGTGATCTGTACTAGTGCATGGTGCAATAGCACCCAAAAAGGTCTTGTGAATATCTTGTGACATTTTTTCTTGTAGGTTGGTTTGTCCAACCACCTAGTGAATAAGGACTACTTATAAAGTCCCATAGTTTATTTAGGGGTGTGTTAAGATAGGTGTGTTTAGGTTAGGTGATTTGGATGTTTCACTAAGTTCTAGTGTCCAAATCCTAGGAAGTCAACCAAGTGGTCAAACTTGGTTTTTGATCCCAAAATGGAATTACAATTGGGATTTTTTTGTTTTTAGGAATTTTTAGGTCTTAAATAGTGATTTGAATTCAACTTGGGTCATTAGACATAGTGATTTAGTGAAATGCAAAAAAATGTAAAAGTTGCTCTTGAGAACTTTTTAATTTTGAAAAGTTGTCATGACAACATTTCCTAAAATTTAGGAAAGGGATTTACTGGTGCCAAAATCCCAACCTTAGGGTATTATCATGAAGGGATAACATATATAAGGTGGAAGAAACCCTAAACTAAGGGTTTGTTGTCATTGTGTACGTAATGACTATTGGAAAAGCGAGTTTTTCATTGTGTTTTGTAACAGAGCTTTGATCCGGTCAGTTAGTGGATTGAAAGTAATGAATTAATGCATTGATAATTTGTGTTTTGACATTTAATTACTCACTATAGAATTGGTTTATTTATCTAGTGTTACTATTTAGGATTTTGTAAATTCTTTCTTTTCTTCTGGTTCGCTCTCTGGTTTTGAGCTAGTCATGTAAATATACACCCCACTTGAATTTTCATGGTCAAATCTCTATGGCCTCTTGGAATCAAGTAGGGGACTCCTTGTATAGTGTAAATATGTCTTGTGGAGTTTTTTTGTGCAAGGGAATAATTTTTAACACCAAGTCCTAGGTGAGTGTCAGTTCATTCTCGTTAGGATCTTGGAGGAGACAGTAGCAAGAAAGCTTGCTAAATGGATTGGGTGAAACCAATCAATGGTGGGAGAATGTAGAGGAGATATTACTTGATAACTAGATGCAAGGAGATGATCACCTAGTTCAAGCCAAGAATACAGATCGGTGTACATGTTCCCAAAACCCTTAAAAGTAGGGGTTTTAGGAAAGTCCTATGTATGGATAGAGTGGGGGTCAAAAACTTTGAAAATCCTAGAGCCTAGGATATATCTATAGAGAATAAATAATTGGTTTGGAGGTTTGTTAATAAATATTGTGAAGCATTCCAAGAAAAACTAGTTTTAGGAGGCCTAATTGGCCAAAAAAGCTACAAGGACTCAAAACAAGAAAACTAAGGACTCGACTAGAAACATTTTTGAGAGTCCATCCAATTGAGTTGGAAACCATTGAAGGTGACCTAGAAAAGGTGAGGAGACCCATCCTATTATCTAAGAGAGGATTGGGAGGTTTGGTGGTTCAATGGAGCTTGTGGTGCATAGTTGAATGGAGAAGGGATTAGTGGAAGTTTGAGGTTTGTAGAGAGTTCAAAGTGAGCAAAAGGATCATAGAATTATCCTCTAGATAGGGTAGAGAAGGATACCCTAATAATCCCCAAGGAGAGGTATTTATTGGAGCAAGAATTCTCTTGTGAGTGAGCGTTCTATAAAATTAGTATTAAAGCCATTTAAAAGATTTGGAATTGATCAGTGTATGTCAGAGGGAATTGAATACATTGGAGAAAGAACCATGGTAACCAATAAAGAATTGGAAAGGGACTTGTCAGAGAAGAAATTTAAGAATAGACTTATTGAAGAAGATATGGAGTAAATGAAGTTAAAATTGGTAGAAGTTGTAGATGCAGAAAACAAGATGAAAGAACAAATGGTAGAAGAGAAAGATAATGGAAAGAGTCAAGTAGAAGAGGAGGTAGAACCACATCTTGACCCTCCTCTATCTGAGGAAATATTCCTCAAGGCCCTCAAGGAATTAAGTGGAAAAGCATAAGAAGGCATTCCATTGGTCTCTGGCAAGATGGATGCATAGTTTTTTATGCAGTGGATTGAGGGTATGAAAAACCATTTCGAACGTGATGGTATCACAGAGGCGCATAAGGTGAAGATAGCCAAATCAAGGTTAAGAGGACAAGCATTAACTTGGTAGAAGTTTTTACAAGAAGAAAGAGAAAGAGAAGGAAAGAAGCCAATAGAAAATTTGAAAGCTATGGTGGCTAAGGTGAAGGAAAATTACCTACCAGAAGATTATGATATTAAACTACACAAGAGGAGACAAAATTTCAGAAAAAAGGACCTAGATGTGGCATCCTATATTGAAGAATTTCAAAATATTTGTCTTAGATCTAGGGTTCAAGAGACAAAGACCATAAAGGTTTCCAGGTATCTTAATGGACTGAGATGGAATATACAAGAGGAGCTAAGCCTCTTTACCTAACTTTTATCCATAGTTGTTTTCAAATGGCCCTAAAAGTGGAAGAGAAACTTAGAAAGAAGCAAGATTCTAACTCAAGGGGTAGAGGAAGAGGTAGAGATTCCAGAGGTGGATAAAGAGGAGGTTCTAGTGGTAGAAGCCATGATACCAGGGGTTAAGGAGATTCAAGAACCAATGAAAAAAAAAATGAGTCACAACATAAAGGTGGATATGGCAGAGGGAGAAGTCCATATAGTTGTGGAAGAGGAAGATATGGAGGATTTGGAAGAAGCTAACATTTTGCTTCTATAAAATGTTATGACTGTGGACAGTTGGGACACCCTTCCTATAGGTGTCTAGATAAGCCAAATTTCTCACAAGGGGAGAAGAAAATTGTATATGTCCAAGAGGAAGACAACACCAAGCATTTAGAGGTAAGTCTGGATTCAGAGAAAGGAGAAAGCTTAATGCTTCAAAGAATATTGATTAAAGCACCTAGAAAAGATGAGTACACACAAAGGAGGGCTCTTTTTAGGGTCAAGTGTAAGATACTTGGAAAATTATGTAGAGTTATAATTGACTCAAGATCTATAGATAATGTGATCTCAAAGGAAGCAGTGTAGAAGTTAAAGCTAACCGAGATTCCTCAGGTGTGTCCCTATAAAGTCACTTGGCTAAAAAAGGGGAAAAATGTGTTGGTCAATAAACAATTATGGGTTGAATTTACCATAGGGAAGTATAAAGATAAGATACTATGTGATGTGATACCAATGGATGCATGCCATCTATTTCATGGAAAGCCATGGTAGTATGACTAGGAGGCAGTCCACCATGGGAAGGAGAACAAGTATTCGTTCAAGAAGGGTGGAATGAACTTTAAAATACAATCACTGAATGAAGAAGATGCAGTAGAGAAAGTGGACTCCAATACCCTACTAATGAGTGGGAAATAATTCCTCAAGGACATGAAGTAGGAAGAAGGAATTGGCTATGCAGTCTCGGTAAAGCAAAAGGAGGAAGAGACAGCTAAGCCATCACCTATGCCAACAGAAGTAAAGCAGTTGTTGGATAAGTAACAAGACATCATTTGTGAGGGGACCCCAGCTACATTTCCAGCAAAGAGAGATATTAGTCACCAAATAGACATTGTGCCAAGGGGATCATTGCCTAAAAAGGATGCATATAAGATGACACCATAGAAGAATAAAGAGATCGCAAGGCAAGTGCATGAGCTCTTGGACTAGGGCATGATAAGGAAGAGCATCAGCCCATGTTTTGTCCCAGTGGTGTTGGTTCCTAAGAAGGAAGGTAAGCGGAGAATGTGTACTAACTCTAGGGAAATAAATATGATAACTAATAGATATAGATTTCATATTCCTAGGATTGAAGGTTTAATGGGTTACTTGGGGGGTGCTAAGTATTTTTCAAATATTGACTTTAAAAGTGGATATTATCAAATTAGAATGAAAGAGGATGATAAGTGGAAGTCAGATTTTAAAACCATAGAGGGGTTATATGAGTGGTTAGTAATGCCATTTGGGCTTACAAATACACCTAGTAATTTTATGAGGGTGATGAACGAAGTCCTAAAAGACTATATAGGGGTATTTATAGTATTCTACCTAGATGATTGTCATACCCAAAAATTTGAGCCCAAAAATGCAACAATTTTGTTTTGAAGGGTTAATTAAAGCCCCTTAAGAATGCAGTTAAGGTGTTAACCAAGCTAGCTAAGCTATGGTTGAGAATACTCGGTTAGTGTATTAGGTCAGCATCATTACGATCCGTACGTAGGGCTAAGGGTAAATCATGACCGCTTTCCAACATCCCTCAACCCTACGTCAATCATCCTAGTTTTAAGTTGGTCCCTGATACTAGTAAGTACAAGACCTACCATTTTAGACATGATGAGGTGGACCTAAGAAAGGTTAACCCAGTTTCATAAAGTTTGCTAAATTTATTCCTAATGACTAACCTTATGCTCTGTCCTAAAACAAATGCCAATAATATTTTCATAACATTTTTTTTTATGCACTTCTTAATAGAGTTTGATGATGTGTCAGGAATCTTCCAAAAATATGCATTAAAGACAAGTTAAAAAAATTGATGATTTTATTTAAGAATTACAACAATGCTATTTTTACGGTGGCCAATATACTCGCCACATATATTGGTCCCATAAAAATAACCTTATTGGAATAGAATCTATTATCTTAGACTAGTTAATACTTTAATTTACTAACTGCATTTTATGAAATCTACCAACACCATTGTCTAATCATTTTAATCTAACACCATTGGTAGCTTACTAACATCTTGGTTTGATCATCAGTTGGAAACTTTATCTCCCCATTTAAATCTAAGTATGTTAAAAGTTTCTATAGACTATAAGAGGTTTTATCTTAATCTAGATGACCTATGGACAATTTAACAATTAAAGTAAATATCATTTAACCTTTAAGTTAGATTGCTAACTAATGTTGTTATATTATTCTCATAGTAAAATCCAAGTAATAATTAAAAAAAACACCACTAATATAGTTCCCATCCCATAAAGAAAATCATTTATAAAATACCTCTTTTCAAAAATAAATCACTTGAATACCATAGATTTATTATTATAATGAGGTTAACAATCTATCAAAAAAGGAAATTTACTACAATTGGTATTAAAAGAGTAATATCTTAAATAGATACACACAATATCTATTTCCTCCCAAGCATAGACATGTCATAACTTCAATTTGCATTTTTCCCTCCCAAAGATAATAATAACATTTTTTTTAAATCTCCAACACAAGACCACTAACATAAAGTGAAAGTCAACTCTTTTTTTTTCCATATTATGCACCCCCTAACCCTAATTTGAAATTACGGTTAGTGTCCATATTTGGATGAGGCAAAAGAAGAGTTTTCTTTTCTTTCTCATCTGTATCTTGTCTTTGAAACCCTAATGGAACACTATTATTTTTCTTTCTATCTTTTATGCAGTTTGTAAGTCTCATGGTAGCTAGAGAAGGGATGTATTCTTCAATCATATATATGTTTAACTATATATATATATATATTAGCATTTTCACAGGGGTTTAAGATTACATGCTGACCGGATTTCCATGTGTGGCAGCGGCGGATTTATTAGCTAGGGTCTATATATTTTGTTAATGGAGGGCAGCGGGGTTTATGTTTTCTTTTCGGGGGGTAGATAATAGTTTACGGGTGGGGGTGAGATGTTGCTGTGG
>MU225489.1:1418079-1442284 GCA_018584345.1 Thuja plicata | reverse complement strand
ATATATTTTGTTACTAGTGTACCACTTTTAGGTATATCAATATGCATGAATCATCATTTTTTTTTTCTTAAGATGCAGGGGTAAAAGTAAGGAGAAACTAATTTACAGATTTCAAAGTTTGTAAGGAAAGTAGCTAGTTTTGGAGAAATGATATATTCCTAGAGCAAATGCATGTATATTTGTATGTATATATTTCTTTTTCTTGCTTTTGAAAATTGTAGCATAAAAAAAATGAATCAAAACTATACCCAAAGATAGTTTCCTCTTTTAAATTTATCTCAGCTTTGCATGCTCCCAATATCATCACCATTTAGAAATAAGATGTATCTATTCTCTTATATAATAAATTTTTGAAGACAATAACAAAGTTTTATTCAACATATTAATTTTCATAATAAGAGACAATTTTCTATTCAAAAACATGAAACACTATAAATCTGAAAGTTCATAACTACATGATCACAAGAATACATTTTCTTTTAATGCAACAAAGGGCTTTACATACACATATAGAAATGTGCAAAAAGAACATCAACAAAACCATTTTCTCCAATTTGCAACTCTACCACTTCAAGTAGCTCCAACTTCACAATTCTACAAAAGCAAAACAAGGGAAAACACTTGGGACCATGGGCTTCTCACCACCCAACCTAGGCCTCTTATGAGGCCACCCCTGAGCTTGGGGAACCAAACAAAGGTGGGTGACAATCACACTAACAATTAACAAACCAAGGAGAAAATAAAACCACATTTTACTCCCAACCCAAAGGCTATCACAATGGGTCACACAATGACCCTAAAATGGGGTGAAGTGGACCAAATACTCAAGGGAGAAGGCCAATCCAAAAACATTCTATAACCAACCCTCTCATGGATTACAAAGAAGATAAAATTTCATCTCAATATCAAACCCATATCTCATCAACATGTCCTTATGTCCCCCAAGCAATACAACAATCAAGGATGGCTTCATGGAGCTCATACTCCATGATTTTTCCCTCTCCTCCTTGAGGAGAGACTCTACACCAAGGGTTGTCAAACTCCTCCACCCCCAGGGATGCTCTTCCCTCCCAAGGGTGAGTGAGCCTTGAGACTCCAATTAACAACATTTACAAGAAAGGAAGAAAAACACATATTTCACAAAACAAACATAGCATTTTGACTACAAGAACATAACTACAATACTCTCACAAAGCACACAACATTCATCTTTCTTTCAACACAAAATATTGTAACAAGAATGAAGATGCAAAATGTGCACCAACCTAGATCCAAGCTTATGGCAAGATAATTGTAGAAGAGATCCCTTTTCACCTAAGTCCTCTTTCAAATGTCACCAACTCTAGCCAAGTATCTAAGTTAGAGAGTGTGTGTTCAAACTCTCCAACATGGAGAGTCCCCACTAAAAAGCCACTAGAAACTTATGGGGAGAAGGAAAGCCCTGTAATAGGTCTCTCTTCCCTAAATTGTTACAACTTTCTAAAAATGAATCCAAAAAGGGAAACTAAAAAAGGTGAGTAATGCCTTTGCATCAAAATGGAAGAGTGGTCTTTCCAAGATGAAGCCTCACAAAAGTTGATTTTCGTCCAACTTGGGAAACCAACTTTTTGAAGGGTCACTTGGTCAACCAAAGGCTATCCTAGAGTTAAAATGGCCCTTATCTATTGGTATAACAATTGGGATACCTAAAAATGACCCCAACACACCCCAAGGCACTTTTTAACCCCTCCAAAAATCCACTATAAGGGTACTTACGAAATTCAAATGAGATGACCACACCTCCATCTCCCAAACCAAGGTATGCATATGGGGATTCACTAATGTACTTACCTAGGTAGGTTGACAACCATTCCCAAGTTGATATTTCATGGTCTTAAGTATAATCACAAGTGTCAAATGACACACACACACACACCTTTACATATCACTAGACCATGTCATATCCACTTGGGCATAACCACAAGGAAAATAAATATGAAAATACATTTAAGGACTACATTCCCACAATCAACCATTTATGTTTGCAAATTAAATTATGATACAATGAGGTCTTGTCCCTCATTAGACATAACCTTGGCTTAAAATGAGTTCACATATACCTATGTTTGGTTCCCCGAATAAAATACCATGGTCTCATACCTGCACACTCAATTCAAATATCAGTAGTTTGAGGAGATAAATATACATCATAAAGAAATAAGAAATATTCAAAATATAAGGGAACATCAACATTCTAAATTTATTACTTAGGATCACAAGAAATAATAATTTCATTTAAGAATATAACATAAGCTAAGATTCACATTGCATGATATCTCAATTTAATATCCATTTCTAATAATTCTCCTATCATCAGTAACCCATAACATAACCATAATGTTTTTCCAAATCAATTGTCTCAAAATAAATTTCCATAATAGAAACATAATATAGTCCATAAGGTGCATCGTAAAGTATCATGTATCCAACATCCAAAATGATCAATCCATGACATAAATCATAAAATCCATAAGGTCCTTAGTGCATCAAAATATAAAATATCATGTGCCAAATCTATCATAAGAAGAAAAACTAGAAACTACGATGGGGTTTGGGGTGAGGCCTCACATCCCCCCAGGTTTGAACTTCCTCCTGGATTTCATCAAAAATATGGGAATACTGAGCTCTCATCTGCGCTGCGTCCTCGCATGAAGCTGTAACCTCATCATAGAAATCTCACTGAACCCTAACCTGGTCTAGCTCTCGGCCTCGTAGGCCCAGCGTCCAGCATGCCAAAATGCGAATAGGTTCCAATGGTAGCTGTACGTCTAACTCCAACTATAAGGCATCCCAATCTATCATGTGAGACTCATCATAAATATATTTTCTTACAATAAAAACATGAAACACATCATGGATGTGTGAAAGGATAGGTGGCAAGGCTAGATAGTAGGCAACTGGTCCTATCCTCTCCAATATCTTGAATGGTCCCACAGATCGAGGTGCGAGCTTAGAGCCCTTTCCAAAATAGATTTGAATCTTATGAGGCCACACTCTCAAGAAAATACTATCTCTGACCATGTAGATCTGATCTTCCCTCTTTGTATCGGCATACTTTTCTGGTGATCTTGCACCTCTAGAAGATGCTGCCTAATTAAGGCTACATGTTGCTCCATCTCTAGAACTAATTGTGGTCCAATGGTTACCCTGTCCCCAATCCTTTCCCAACTCAAATGTGTCTTGCAAGGTCTACCATACAATTCCTAATATGGTGGCATACCTAAGGATAAATGATGCCCATTATTATAGGCAAACTCTACTAAATGTAGATCCTAAGAAGGTATACATTGGTAGGAAGTTGTCCACTAAAGTTAGAGAGATGTTGGTTAATATCCTAAACAAATATAAACATGTCTTTGCATGGTCTTATGATGACCTAAAGGCATATAGGGAGGACCTTTTCCAACATGAGATTCCTTTGAAAGAAGGCACAAAGCCTTTCATAAATTAAGACCTATTAATCCCACCCTAGCTCCCAAAAAGCAAGAAGAATTGAAGAAAATGAGGGATGCCGGAATAATCAATCCAATAAGGCATTCAACATGGATATCAAATTTCGTACCAGTAAGAAAGAAAAATGGTGATATTAGAATTTGTGTAGACTTCAGGAATTTGAATATCAATTCATTAAAGGATAACTATGGGTTACCTAATATGGAAGCTATGTTACCAAGGGTCACTAGATCAGAATTGATGTCTATGTTGGATGGTTTTTCAGGGTACAATCAGGTTATGGTTAAGGAATCAGAGTAGTTTAAGACTACATTCTGTTGGAATAGTCCCAAAGGATAATTGAGAGGGGGGGGTGAATCATTTATCATAAATTTTAATTCTTTTCTTCACTTAGATATCAATTAACATAAAGCAAATGCACATTCAGATAACACAATAGAGAACACAAAAATTTTGGTTATGGGGAAACCAAATAGGTAAAAACCCCAGTGGGAATTAGCACCCACAAAGAACTATACTTGAGTTTAATTATCCCTGTTAGGAGATCTCGCAACCCTGTTAGGAGTTGTTCTTTACAATGCAATAAGTATAGAGACCTAGTTAAAGGTCGGACCCTGTTAGGAGTCTTTTAAAAGTAACCCTGTTAGGGGTGAGGACTCACTGTCCAAAAGCTCACTGATAAAATGATAAAGGCTGCAACCTTCAGTAGAAAAAATATACACTATATCTGATAGATGAAATATTTTAGTAGACCTGTTGTCTTGATTATTTCCAATGAATGTAATCTTCTTCTATTTCTTCACATAGTTCTTCAACTTATTCTATCTGACTTTCTGCTCTCTTCTGTCTTTTTTTTTTTCGCTTCATTTTTCACACTTAGCGATCATATTTGAACTACTATATGTATCTTCACCAAGAATAAGGTCACGATGGTATCTATAAATACTTCATCAACTTATTTGTCAATTTAAATAACCACGCAATCAAGATTGGAGCCGCACAAATCAAACTGAATAGACGTGACACTTCACAAAGTTGACATCACCAAATTAGCTCCAACTTCATGATCCTAATAGAACATGTTTGGCACCTTTAGATAATTATCTTTAACTAATACCTAAACATTAATACAAACACACATATCCCAAAGATAGGCACAACTCAAGAAATAATGTAATTATATCAGCTCTTCACAGGTAGTCTTCAGTCACTATAACTGTCATAACTGATTAACATAACTCAACTGAAACTTCATATCTAACTCAGTGTGAATGTACATAGAATCTAGAACATGTATACAAAATGGAAATAAAAACGCATAGCTCCAGAACATATGTACTGATAATTGCATATAGAACATTGCTATATATTATATGTTGTCACCAATGACAAATATACAATCAATTATTTGCACAAAAGAAAATCTCCAACAATCTCCCCCTTTGACATTGATGACAACATATGATATCATCAACTCAAAGTGTCTTCCTTCTTTTTACAATCTTCTCAATATCCTCATCAAAAGTTCCTCTTCATTGTTGCTTCTCTTCTAGCTGTATACTCCCCCAGAGTATATGCTGCCCCTTACTAATACTCCCCCTTTGACATCATTGGAAAAGGGTGTTAAACACCATTAGGCATAGGTACTACTCCAGAAGTAGAGTATTCAACCATTCATTAGTCACCAAGGACTGATGTTCTCACTACAAATTCTAATCAGACTTAGGAAAGGGAATTACTCCCAGCTTCTGCCTAAAATACTCAAAAGTATCTTTTGATAATGGATTTATAAAGATATCTGCTAATTGTTCTATAGTGCTCACATAATCCAACTTTACTTCTCTGTCTACAAATTTTTCTCTTAGAAAGTGGTATTTGATCGCAATGTGTTTTGTCTTTGCATGCATCACATGGTTCTTTGACATATTGATAGTACTAGTGTTGTCACAGTGAATAGAAATAGGATAATCAATCTAAATACCAAAGTATTTAATCATATATTTGATCCAAACCATTTTTGAGCAATTCAATGCTACTGCGACATACTCAACTTCTATTGTTGATTGAGAGATACAATTCTTCTTTTTACTTGTCCAAGTAACCAATCTATCTCCAAGAAATACTGCTCCTCCTGATGTACTCTTTCTATCATCAACACAACCTACCCAATCAGCATCACTATACACATGAAGTTGTATATTCTCTGAGTTAGGATACCATAAACAATAGTCTATAGTTCCTTTTAAATATTTGCATATTCTTTTTATTTCCATTAGGTGATTTTGTTTAGATTCTTTTGCAAATCTTCCAACAATGCCAACTGCATTGGAAGTATCAGGTCTAGATTGAGTAATATATATGATTTTCCCAATCATAGACTTGTATAGAGTCTTTTCAATAGCTATGGAATCATCATCTTTAGAAATCTTTTTTCTTGTTATCATGGGGGTGCTTATTGGTTAGTAATCTTCCATTTTGAAAGCATTCAATATCTCCTTCACATACTTGGACTGATTTATGAATATGCCTTTGTCTATTTTTTTTACATTCAATCCAAGAAAATATTTGATAGGTCCAATCATGCTCATTTCAAACTCACTTTTTCTTTGGCGAATTCTACACTAAGTTTGTCATTACCTCCAAAGATAATGTCATCAACAAAAATAGCAATGAGTAGTAACCCTTCATCTATCTCTCTTATGAATAAATTACAGTCTACTGATCCTTTTTTGAATCCTATCTTTGTTAATTAACCATCACGTCTCTCATACCAAGCTCTTGGGGCATGTTTAAGTCCATAAAGCACTTTCTTTAATCTGCCTACCATGTCTGGTTTGTCTGAAAGTTTGAATCATTCAGGCTGCTCTATGTAGACTTCTTCCTTCAAGTCACTATTTAGAAAAGAAAACTTGACATCCATTTGATATACTTTAAAGTTCTTGAATGTTGCATAGGCCAAAAAAAACTTAATAGCTTCTAGTCTTCTCACAAGGGAAAATGTATCAGTATAGTCTATTCCTTCTCTCTACGCATATCCTTTACATACTAATCTAGCTTTTTTCCTTACCATTGTGCCTTCTTCATTCATTTTGTTCCTGAATATCCATTTTTTTCCAATCACATTCTTGTCATGAGGTCTAGGGACCAGTTCCCATGTTTCATTCTTGATTATTTGATCTAATTCTTCTTGCATAGCACTTTGCCAATCTGAATCTCTGCACGCATCTTCAACACTTAAGGGTTGAACCTGAGAAAGTAAGCATACCTCTTCATCAGTGGTTGAAAATTTTTCTCTGGATCTTGTCAAGACTTTAGTGCTCTAATCTCCATTGATGTCTTCCTTAGAGTGGTATTTGGATGTGTATTTTAAGTTTTTAGGAGTGACACTTTCATCTGTAATCTGTGATTCTTCTTCACTTGGTTCAGGATTGTTGCATAAGACATCAATATAGTCAAACATTTCTTCAATAACTGTGTCTTTATTGATGGGTCTTGACTTATCTTCAATCATGGGAGCATAATCATAGTATCTTTCTTGTATCAGAAACTTCTCATCAATCTTCACATGAGTACTTTCAATGATCTTCTTTAATCTTAGATTAAAACATCTATAGGCTTTTCTTTTAGTAGAGTAACCAAGAAAAATACCTTCATCGATTCTAGCATCAAACTTGCCAATGCTATCATGTCTCTTTATGTAGCACTTGCTTCCAAAGATTTTGAATTATTTTATAGTAGGTAGATTACCAAACCAAATTTCATAGGGTGTCTTGTCTGCACCTAGTCTCAATTGTATTATATTGATAGTATAGACTGTTGTATTGACCACATCTCTCCAATAGGTATGGGAAACCTTTACTTCAATCATGATAGTGCGTGCTATGTCAAGTATTATTTTGTTCCTTCTTTCTACAATTCCATTCCACTGAGGGGTTCTAGGTGCACTTAACTATCTTTTGATTCCATGTTCTTCATAGTAATCATAAAACTCGTCAGAGGTGAATTCTCCTCCTCTATCAGATCTCAGACATTTTATCTTTAATCTAGATTCATTCTCAACCTTAGCTTTGAACACTTTGAACTTCTCAAAAGCTTCAGATTTGTCTTTTAGGAATGCAACCCACATCATCCTTGAGAAATCATCAACAAACAAAATGAAATACCTTTCTTCGTAGTATGATCTTGTTTGAGTAGGTCAACATAGGTCTTTATGTATCAGATCTAATTTCTTTTCAGCAGAGTCTTGTTTGCTCTTGAATGAGGTCCTCACTTTCTTTCCCATCACACATTCCCTGCACATGGTGTCAACTGGTCTTGAAATACTTGGAAGGTCTCCTACTGCCTTTACATTACTTATCTTGACTATGTTGTCAAAATTGATATGAAAAAGTCTATTGTGCCATAGCCAACTATCATCCACTTTTGCAACAAAAAAACTTACTTCTAAATTGAGATGAAAGAAATTACCTTTGGTCTTTGAGCCTGATGCAATCATGTCACCTTCTTTATTGTTAATGATGCATTGGTTATTTTTGAATTCCAACTGATATCCTTTATCAAGAAGCTGTCCAACACTTAGTAAGTTATGATGTAAAAGCCATCAACATAAAGAACATCATTTGTCTTATTATTTTCATCTAAGGTGATAGAACCTCTGCCTATGATAGGTTTGGGAGTGTTATCTCCAAATATAAGCATGCCACCTTTGTACTTTTCCAAATGTACAAATTTGTCCTTGTCTCCTATCATGTGGTGTGAACATCCGCTATCAATGATCCAGTCAGTTTTGATGTCAGCTTTTGAAACTAATGCTAACTCTTGTGCTTTTTCTTCATCTTCTTTGCCCATTTCTTCAAGCATCTTCTCAATGTATTTAATGGAAAAGAAACCAATTTCATCTTCTCCTGAATCATCATCAATTACACCATCTTCAGCATGATAACATTCCTTAGTGTACTTGGTCTTGTAATCTGATCTAAACTTCTTGACTCTTGTAGGACACTTGGATGCGAAGTGACCAACTTTGCTGCATGAAAAACATTTGAATGACAACTATCCTTCATATTTCCCTTTACCTTTCCTTTCTTTTTTGGAAATCATAGTAATGATTTCTTCTATTTTTGTATCCACTTCTTGATTATTACTAGAGCTTCTTAGAGATTTCTTGTTGTGGACTGAGGCTTTGAAAGCTGTCTCACTTTTGGGTTCTGTCTTCAATCTTGATATCTCAAATGCAAATATTTATCTGATCAAAGTCTCTCTCTTGAAGTCTTTTGAAAATTGCATAGTCTCATCTATGAAATTGATCTTACTCTCATAGTATATTGTTAATGTGTTCATTAGTTTGTCCATTATATCATCCTCTAAAATTTCTCCACCATTGTTCCTGATACCCGAAACGGCTTCATTAATTCTCTGATTATATGCTCTGATGTTTTCTTCAGGTAGCATCTCTAGGTTGTTGTATCTTTTCTTCCATGTCTTTCTATGTGCATTCTTGGCTTGGATGTCTCCTTGAAACATATCTTCAAAGTATTTCCAAATAGAGTATGTTTTATCTGCCTTCTTGATCTTAGAAAATTCATTGTCAGGTAGGGCACTGATTAGGGCTTCTTTGGAAATTGCATTTAGAGTGAATAATTCCTTTTTTTTAATTGTAGAGTCTTCTTCTGCAAGTTCTTTCAAGGTGCGAACTTCAATTGCATGAGTGGAAATCTCATATATCTCAAATCCAACACACTGAAGATGTGTTATCATTTGGTTATTCCAGTCAAGATAGTTTTCTCCATCAAACTTAGGACTCTCTTTCCTGAAGTATGCCATCTGATCTACCTTAAGTTGTTAGGCTTTCTCTCCAAGGCACTTGGCTCTGATACCAATTGTTGGAATAGTCCCAAAGGATAATTGAGAGGGGGGGGTGAATCACTTATAAGAAATTTTAATTATTTTCTTCACTTAGATATCAATTAACATAAAGAAAATACACATTCAGATAACACAATAGAGAACACAACAATTTTGGTTACAGGGAAACCAAATAGGTAAAATCCCCAGTGGGAATTAGCACCCACAAAGAACTATACTTGAGTATAATTATGCCTATTAGGAGATCTTGCAACCCTTTTAGGATTTTTTCTTTACAATGCAATAAGTATAGAGACCTGGTTAAAGGTTGGACCCTATTAGGAGTCTTTTTACAAGTAACCCTGTTAGGGGTGAGGACTCACTATCCAAAAGCTCACTAATAAAATGATGAAGGTTGTAACATTTAGTAGAAAAAATATACACTATATCTGATAGATGAACTATTTTAGTAGAATTGCTATCTTGATAAGTTCCAATAAATTGTAATCTTCTTCTATTTATTCACATAGTTCTTCAACTTATTATGTCTGACTTTCTTCTCTCTTTTGTCTTTTGTTTTTCACTTCATTTTTCACACTTAGCGATCACATTTGAACTGCTATATGTATCTTCACCAAGGATAAGATCACAATGGTATCTAGAAACATTTCATCAACTTCTTTGTAGGCTTAACTAACCATGCAATCAATATTGGAACCGCGAAACTCAAACTAAATAGATGTGACACTTCACAAAGTTGGCATCACCAAATTAACTCCAACTTCATGATTCTAATAGAACATGTTTGGCACTTTTATATAATTATCTTTAACTCATACCTAAACATGAATAAAAACATGCATATCCCAAAGATAGGTGTAACTCAAGAAATAATGTAATTACATCGGCTCTTCATAGGTAGTCTTCAGTCACTGTAACTGTCATAACTGATTAACATAACTCAACTAAAACTTCATATCTAACTCAGCATGAATGCACATAGAATCTAGAACATGTATACACCATGGAAATAAATACAAACAGCTCCAGAACATATATACTGATAATTGCATATAGAACATTGTTGTATATTATATGTTGTCATCAATGACAAATATATAATCAATTATTTGCACAAAAGCAAATCTCCATCACATTCACCACACCATGGGGCACTTATGTGTATGTCAGAATGCCTTTTGGATTAACAAATGCTAGAGAAAAATTTCAAAGAGCCATGGATGTGGCATTTGCCGATTTTATAAATGATTTGCTAGTAGTGTACCAACATGATCTTACTACCTATTCTACAAAATATGAACAACATTGTGGTCATCTTGAGAAACTTTTGTGAGAGCATTGGAATATGGGGTTTCCTTTAACCCAAAGAAATATTTCTTTGGTGTGAGAGAGGGAAAGCTTCTAGGGCATATTGTGTCTAGAGATGGAGTGAGAATTGATCCTGAAAGGATAGATGCAATTGACAAGATCCCTCAACCTAAGAATGTAAGGGGCATTCAGTCTTTCTTTGGACATGTGAATTTCTTAAGGAGATTTATTACTAATTTTGCTGAAACTAGTATTCCAATTTCAAGGATGATGAAGAAGGGAGCCAAAGTAGAGTGGAATAAAGAAGCATGTAGGGATTTTTCTAGTATCAAAAAAGCTATTAAGGATTCTTCAATCCTTAGGACACTAGATTATGGCAAGCCTTTGCAAATATTCTCCTTTTCTTCATATAATACTATTGCAGCAATGTTACTACAAAATAATGCAGAGGGCTTTGAGCAGCCCATTTCCTTTTTTAGTAAGTCTTTACAATCAGCAGAATTGAAATATGATCTCATGGAAAAACAAGCTTATGCACTAGTTAAAGTTTTTAATTCTTTTAGGTGTTATTTGGTAGGAGCAATTGTGATTGCTTATGTACCTAGTGCTACTGTTAAGGACATTTTAGTCAAACAAGAAGTCTCAGGAAGGAGGTGTAGATGGATCAAAAAAATTTAGGAGTTTAATATTGATATGCATATCACAAATCTTGTCAGGGGTATAGGACTTGAAAATCTCATGGCCCAAAGAAATTTGGATGCCAAGCATATAAACATATTGGAGGAAGACCAAAGGCCCTATATTTGTGATATGGATTGTTCTGAATGGTATAAGGACATTGTTGGATATTTTCAAAAGATGGTTTTACCCACTCACATGGATGAAAATAGGAAGAGGATAGTTAAATTATAGGCTATTAAATATGCTATAATTCATGGACAGTTATGGTGGAGGAGCAATGATGGGGTATTTATCAAGTGTGTTGACTTTGAGGAGTCCAAAAGCCTGATGGAACAAATGCATAATGGTTCTTGTGGAGGCCATTACATGGTTAAAACTACTACACACAAGATTCTTAGGTCTGGCTTTTGGTGGCCAACTATTTTTAAGGATTCTCACAATTATGTTAAGAAATGTGATGCCTGTCAGAGATTTGGAGGAAAGCTTAAATTTGGGGAAAGTTTTCCCTTGAGGCATGTTGTAGTTGAAGCACCTTTTCAGAAATGGGGAATGCACTTCATTGGTGAGATTGAAAATAAGTCAAGGGGAGGCCAGTCATGGATTCTAGTGGCTACTAATTATTTTACTAAATGGGTTGAAGAAATCACCACTAGAAAAGTTACTAGTAAAATTGTGGTTGATTTCATGTTAAGGAATATATTGACCAGGTTTGGATGCCTTAAGATTATTATGGTAGATAATGCAATGTGTTTAATATCAGAAGAGTTTAGTTCCTTCTACTAGTAATATGGGATCCAAATATATTACTCATCCCCATATCACCCACAAGGGAATGGCCATGCTGAATCTAGTAATAAAATTTTGATCAAAATACTTAAAAGAATGTTAGACAAAAACAAGAAAGCCTAGGATTCAAAGTTGCAGTTGGCACTATGGGCTGACAGATTAACACTCAAGAAAGTAGTTGTTTGTGCACCTTTAGATTTGGTGTATGGAATAAATGCTAGGTTGCCTCAAAAAAATTTATTGGAAATGTACAAGTTTATTCAAGAATATGATGAGGAAATGGATGATGATATGAGAATTAGGATGGATGAATTGATATGACTTGATGAATCAAGAAGGGATGCACATGAAAAGAATATGCAAAATCAGTTGCAATATAAGAACCTGTTTGATCAAAGAACAACTGGCAGGAGCTTTGAAGCCGATGATTTGGTCTTGATGTGGAATGCTAGACATGAAGATAAAGGTAAACATGGTAAATTTGACCCTATCTAGTTTGGACCATATATTATTGATAGTAAATGGGGTGCAAATTCTTATATCCTTAAAGATTCACTTGGAAATTTTCTAGAATTGCCAGTTCAACATTTCTTGAAATTTCACTTCTCTTGAAGCCTCAAATCCATGAACAGTAGCTTTAGGAGTAGGTTTCTTTTCTATTGTTTCCTATTTTTTTTTTGTCTTAGGTTATGTTTTTCCTATAGGTGGTCTTCTATCTCTAGAGATCTGTGATTTTTTCCCAAAACTTGCGTTTAGCCATCCTCAGTCAGAGCCACTAATAGCACTTGCAAAATTTTTTTTATGTCTCCATGATTATCCCTTCCATCTCTGCAATTTTCTTTGGTCTGTGCCATTAAACCCTATGCCCTCAATGTAATTTCATGTCAATTTGAGAGAAAACCCTAGTTGTCTTGGCCTTGTTATGTTTCGTAGTTACCTTTTCAGGCCACTTAAGTGATCCATTTTTCCATGTGCTTTATTTCCTTTCCATGAAGTCATGACATCTCCTAATGATTATCCAATATTATTTCCCTTCTCTTGACTTAGCATTTCCCTTTTATCAGGTTATATCGTAATGAAATGACATATTCCTTTATGATCTTGAGATCAAGAGACTATTGTATGATGAAGTCATGATCTTGTGGTGGTCAGGTGATCTCTAGATATAACCCGAGGTTAGTATTTCATCTCCCAACTTGGAGTTTGCTCAGTTGCCGAATCGCCATATGTGACCATGGTCAAAGGTGGGTCTACTCAGAGTTGGGGTTACAAATCAAAGACCAGTTAAAGTTTGTGCAAATTGGAAAAGATCCAATGGTTGACTTGATTGCTTAAAGAAAAGATGTGCACAATCTATCTTGTAAGCCATTGAGTCAAGGTGACATCTTGTAGTGGTGGGCCTTTGTTTTGTTTCTCTTTAGTTGCGTGGTCTCCTGATGAGGGGGAATATTCTGAATTGATTTGGAAACTTTCCAAGAGTCATATGATTTGATGACGGTCTAACACTTGTCGCTAAGTCTCTTGATGTAATTGTGGTTGAGAAAATCTTCTAGTGACTTGGAGACATAAAGAAGGGTGATAACCTAATTTGAAGGCAAGCTAGTATGGTCAGTTACTGGGTAAGATCAGTGCATCAGTGGCTATGTTTTAAAATGAAGATCAAGTTTGAATATGGGCTGTTGATGAGGCATTCTGCACTGTTTGTGACTGTTTCCTTTTAAATTTGAATATTTTATGTCTCAGACTTCATGGCGATGACATATTTCTCAACTTGAAGGACAGGGTAGATGGATCCACCGTTTCATTTCAACTTAGAGTAATGGTGATTTGAGTGGCTTCATGGTTGCTGCTAATTTTTTGGCATCTCCCTCTCATGAAATTAATGATAGAAATGCCTAGATTGTTATAGGGTATGGTGAGGGTTATGATTAGATTTGTTTCAATATCAGCAAAAGGACTAATTCAACCATTTCCCAGATTTCTTCAGCTTGTGGATTTTAAAGAAGATAAATCATTTTGAATGATCTTTTGAAGAAAGATCAATTGACAAAGAGGACTGCATTATTTGTTTGACAAGAAGTTGTTGAAACCCTTTCCTATGGTTTCCGTATTCCTATTTTATGCCTTTCTTCTCTCTATTGTAGGGGTTCAAAAGTTTTGGTATCCAAGATTTGTTCCACTGGGATATAGAAGATTGTATTAGCACTGAATGTAAATTGAATAGAAAGCTCTTGTAGTCTTTTGCAGATTACTGAAGTGGTTTTGTTCTAATATAGGATTAGAATATGTACATGATTCATAATACTTAATACAATTATTCCAATTTTCAAGTCTCCTCTTGGTGTCAATCTTATGAATTTTGGGTTTTCTGATCCACTGCATAGGGTTAGCTATGTATATGTTCTGATCTTTAGTTCTTGATTTAGGATCAAGTGAAACATACTTGAGATAGGGCATAAATTCATCTTGATTTGTTTATGAAGGGACCTTACAAGTAGTGGATGGGCTGGAGTAATTATGTTTATGGCTTTGGATATTTGACATTAGTTGGTTCATTATTTTGTATCTGTTTTTGAGATCTGCCCAATGGATAATGGCAGTGATCAAGGATTAGTACATTCTATTGAGATACATGTTTGATCTAGTTCTTGGCTATATTCTACATCTTAATATATAATACCATATTCAAGCTTTAATTGTTTTGTGGTTGATAGTTGTGAAGTCATACTTGGTAATAAAGAGTCAATGAATGCTTGGTTAGTATGTAGTACTTTCTTACCATGATTCGATGTTCCATCCAGAGTGAATAATAGTTGAAAAGAGTTATATAGTTGTCTGGATCAGGTGCAGTCACCTTGGTTTTGCAGAGCCACAAGCATAAGAGGGCAATCTTGACCATATAGTTGGTCCAGTTATTTAATAGAGCTTTCATACTTGGAATTAACCACTCCTAACATCAGTCTTAAGATATATTGGTTACTTTCATAGTGTAATAGTTTATAACACCAACATAGATCAAGATAAATGATCTAGATTCATCACATTTTTCTTCTTAGGCATCCCTAATTTTGATTGGTTGCATGGCTTGTATAGGGATCCATGATCAAAAAAATAATGCATAATTAATGCATTAAATATCTATGAATGATCATTAAATGATTCATAGAAGTTGGCCAAAATGGTTTATGTAGGTGTTTGTACCATTCCAAACACATTAATAAAAATATTCTTACTCAACATATGTAAACTCTGGTGCTTGGTCAATACTGTCTTGCTCGACATATCCATATGTTGTCCCTCGACACTAAATCTTCTATGAAACTCATCAATCATTCTACTCAGAAACTATTAAGTACTCTATGACCACTATCTAGCTTGACAGTAACTACTGCTTGATCTCTTCCTTAGTGGGATGGCTTGGGCACAGTGATGATCGACCAACCTTCCTTATTTATGACTAAGTGTGTGACACTAATAGACAAAAAAAGTTGTAGATCAACAATCTCCCCTTTTGATATTAGTGTCAAAAATACTTTGTCATAACTCTTTAGTCCTTTAAAAAAATAGTTATCAAGTAGACATAGAACTCCCCCTAGGATTTTGACTCAGTCTTCATAAAGACTTCTCTACATATACAACATATGTACATAATTTAAAAAAAAAAAAAAACTTATAAATTTTTTTCCCTTTATTTCTCTTTTGATGACATTCATTGCACTTCCCACTTGTTTTGTCACTCTTGTCTACTGGGGTTGTAGGGGTTAGACCATACTTGTCCAAAAATGGTTTATTAATATGTAGGATCATCACCAACTCATTATCGCAGCTAGTTCTGATAGATTCCAAAATCTATAACTTGATTTCTAGCTCGGCAGCTAGGTAAATTAAATTCTCTGTAATATTTAGAGGTGGATCTTTTTGTGCTAATTCCTTTGCTACTTTCTCCTCTTTTTTTCATGACCTTCAAATGAGGTATCAGCATACTGTGAATAGAAATCAATTTAGCACTTATTCTGACATCATTAGCCATGAGCTCTACTAATCTCCCTTGGGCATGTGTCAACATGTTAAAATGAATAGAGATGGAACTTGTATCCATGCTCAGTAAATGTCCCGTTGAATTCAAATTTGATTGTATATTCTCAATAAGTTATTGATTCTCCTTTATAAATAATTCTATATTGCAAAGTTGTTTGTAAAAAGAAAGAAAATTTTGTACAACTTCTTCTAGGTTTCTTACGAGATTAGAAAGTGCAACCTGCTTTATAGTAATCATTGCTACTACTTTCTCAAGTACATTGGTCTCAAACTTTTTCTTATACCATTGCACGAGCTTCTCATATTCATCAATATCATCATTGTTCACCTTTTGAACAATATGAACCAAATGATCTAATATAGGTGCATTCTCATTTAGATCTTGAAACTCAAATGCATCAACAAATATATCTTTAATCTCATGTGGTACCTTCTTCTATTGATGTTCCCTTTTCAATTCTTCTTGCTTTCTCATCCTAATGAATAACTCCTCCAAGATTAGCATTTTCGCATAAGATAAGTTATTAATATCCCATTTTGGAATCACTATAACTTCATCAAGTGTTACTTTAGTGCTCAGAGACTTGTCCTTTTTATTCTTATGTGAATTCTTCTTCTTGGCCTCTCGTGAGCTTCTACTCAGTCTCTATTTGGCTTTCAAGGTACTAGTATCACCATTGATTTAAACTAACTCCATTTGAGTAATAATCACATGTTGTTCAGGTGTATCAGCACTCTTGTTTTTAGTGAGTACAAGAATTGTGACATTAGGTAACTGTATTACTTCTTAAATATCCTCTTGCTCCTTAGGTTCCTATTTCTCCTTGGTTTCAAGAGTCTTAGTCTCCTATATGTCTCCTTTGTGTGATTTAGAGATATCTAATGCAGACTTATCTGATTGACCTTCTTGTCTCTTATATCCTTCTTCATTGACTTCAAGGGTTGCCTTGGTACGTGAATCTAGAATTTTGAATGTTTCTTTACACTGTTCCTTGACATTCAAACATTGTATACCCTCATCAGTTGCTAAAACCTTAGTCTATTCATCCTCAAACTTATTCTTCATCTCATCCTCAACATTATCACGTTCATCAATATGTTCTTTATTGTCAAGTTCAACATGTTTCTATATTCTTCACTATTAATCCAAAAATAATCTTCCATATTCTTTGGCTCTACTGTAAAACTCCTTCAACATCATTTTTCAATATAGAATAACCTCACAATTTATGAATGAATATATTCCTATATTTCTCCATTAATTTAGCTCTCTGCTTCTTTGTCAACTTAGGCATAATTTGAGATAATGCTCCTTCTCTGATATGCCTTTCTATCATAATGGCATGCTACCATCTCTCATCAATCTTAATTGCCAGTTCATCAGAGACTAGATACCCAATCTCTAATGGTGTCATCTTGTATGATGATAACATATCCATCATTTTATATTATATCTTTTCGTTATCAATTTTACTTAACTTTTCAAACTTAATAAGATTCCATCCAGACAAACCTGCTAAATTCTTGATGTTGTGACAAATCTCATCAATATTAGTAGGATTTTTTTGTCTAGAGACTTTGAATTTTCTGATGTCCTCTATTTCTGTCAATTCTTCATCTTCATCATCTTTTCTCAAAATGTATTTTCGTCTTGGCTTCCTTTTAGGGTGACTCAACTCAATTTTAGGTTGAAATTGTTTCATTTTCCCTGAGCTCCCCACTTCACCATTCTTTAACTTACCATTTTCTATGGTGAGTCAGATGATTTTGTAATTGTAGATGCCCTGTTTCTCAGTCTAGATGTCGTAGGAGGGTGCCAACAAGAAGTTGAGTATACTTTTTGGCCAAAAAGTGGAATTGTTTTCTGGTTTTTTCAAAATTTGTCCCAATTGATAAAAAAAATGAAGCACTTAAAGATTGAATCTTAAGAAAAGTAAGTAATATGAAATGTATTACTCAAAGTCTAGTTTCCTAATATGTAATTTATATTAATACCCAAATAATAAAAAAAGGATTTCACTAGGTATTTCCAAAAAGAACTATTTAAAACTCACCTTTTTGGGACCTTCCATGCCTATGTACAGCAACCATAATTTGACCTAAATGAAAGTATTTTTATTAATCCTTTTGGAATATCACTTTAAAGACACTCAAGATTGATTAGCATATTTGTTTTGTAATTTTCTACTGAGTATATTTTTTTCTACTATTTTTTATTGGGTGTAATTTTTATTTTGAAAAACCCTCGTGTACGACAAACATAAGTTGACCTAAACTCATCATTTTTGAGTTTTTATTTTTTTCACAGTGAAAATAATTGTCTATAGTTTGATTTCGTATAATTTATTTTTTCAAAAAATATTAAAATAAATTAATGTTAGAAAAAAATAAGGAAACCTATTATTTCACTCTTATTGACCTTTTTTATTAGAAATTACTTAAAAATTAAAACAACCTATCCAATTTAAAAATAAACTATGTATTTATAATATATGTAATCATATCTAAAATGGGATTTAATTTGGTGGAAAAATTCTTTATAAAACATTTTTTTTTCAAAAGTGGGTTTTGCGCGCAAACACTTCCTCTAGGAGTGGACTAAATTTATTGCACTTACCCAGGAGGAGTAGATTTCTACTGTGAACTCCTCTTCTTATTTGACTTGTCAACCATCACTTTCTTACCCTTCTTGTTCACTTTCACATCTTCATCTTCACTTTCTTTAGAGTCACTAGATTGGTCCTCACCATGACCTTGTGTGATCTATACTAGTGCATGGTCCAGGAGTACCCAAAATGGTCTTGTGAATATATTTTGACATTTTGGCTTGTAGGTTGGTTTGGCCAACCACCTAGTGAATAAGGACTACTTATAAAGTCCCATAGTTGATTTAGGGTTGTGTTAAGATAGGTGTGTTTAGGTTAGGTGATTTGGATGTTACACTAAGTTCTAGTGTCCAAATCCTAGGAAGTCAACCAAGTGGTCAAACTTGGGTTTTGATCCAAAAATGGAATTAAAATTGGGATTTTTGTGTTTTTAGGCATTTTTAGGTCTTACATAATGATTTGAATTCAACTTGGGTTATTAGATATAGTGGTTTAGTGAAATGTAAAAAAATATAAAAGTTGCTCATGACAACTTTTTAATTTTGAAAAGTTGTCATGACAACATTTCCTAAAATTTAGGGAAGGGATTTAATGGTGCCCAAGTCCCAACCTTAGGGTATTATCATGAAGGGATGACATATATAAGGTGGAAGAAACCCTAAACTAAGGCTTTGTTGTCATTGTGTATGGAATGACTATTGGAAATGAGAGTTTTTCACTATGTTTTGTAACAGAGCTTTGATCTGGTCGGTTAGTGGATTGAAAGTAATGAATTAATGTATTAATACTTTGTGTTTTGACATGTAATTACTCACTATAGAATTGGTTTATTTATCTAGTGTTACTGGTTAGGATTTTGTAAATTCTTTCTTTTCTTCTTGTTTGCTCTCTGGTTTTGAGCCAGTCATGTAAATATGCACTCCACTTGAATTTTCGTTGTCAAATATCTATGGCATCTTGGAATAAAGAAGGGGACTCCTTGTACAGTGTAAATATGTCTTGTGGAGTTTTTTTGTGTAGGGGAAGAATTTTTAACACCAAGCCCTAGGCGAGTGCCAGTGCATTCTCGTTAGGATCTTGGAAGAGACTATAGCAAGAAAGCTTGCTAAATGGATTGGGTGAAACCAATCAATGGTGGGAGAATGTAGAGTATAAATTCCTTGATAAATGGATGCAAGGAGATGAACAGAGGAGTTGAATAGATCACCTAGTTCAAGATAAGAATATATATTGGTGTACATGTTCCCAAAACCCTTAAAAGTAGGGGTTTCAAGAAAGTCCTATGTATGGACAGAGTGGGGGTCAAAAAATTTGAAAATCCTTGAGCCTAGGATATACCTATAGAGAATAAATAATTGGTTTTGAGGTTTGTTAACGGATATTGTGAAGCATTCAAAGAAAAACTAGTTTTTAGAGAGGATTGGTAGGTTTGGTGTTTCAATGGAGCCTTTGGTGCATAGTTGAATGGAGAAGGGATTAGTGGAAGTTTGAAGTTTGTGGAGAGTTCAAAGTGAGAAAAAGGATCATATAATTATCCTCTAGATAGGGTAGAGAAGGATACCTTAATAATCCCCAAGGAGAGGTATTTATTGGAGCAAGAGTTCTCTTGTGAGTGATCTTTCCATAAAATTAGTATCAAAGCCATTTAAAGGCTTTGAAATTGATCAGTGCATGTCAGAGGGAAGTGAATACATTGGAGAAACAACCATGGTAACCAATAAAGAATTGGAAAGGGACTTGTCAGAGAAGAAATTCAAGAATAGACTTCTTAAAGAAGCTATGGAGGAAATGAAATTAAAATTGGTAGAAGTTGTAGACGAAGAAAACAAGATGAAAGAAAAAATGGTAGAAGAGAAAGATAATGGAAAGAGTCAAGTAGAAGAGGAGGTAGAACCAGAGCCTAGCCATTCTCTACCTGAGGAACTATTCCTCAAGGCTCTTAAGGCATTAAGTGGAAAAGCATAAGAAGGCATTCCATTGGTCTCTAGAAAGATGGATGCAGAGTTGTTTATGAAGTGGATTGAGGGTATGGAAAACCATTTTGAATGTGATGGTATCACAAAGGCGCATAAGGTGAAGATAGCCAAATCAAGGTTAAGAGGACATGCATTAACTTGATAGAAGTTTTTGCAAGAATAAAGAGAAAGAGAAGGAAAGAAGCCAATAGAAAATTTGAAAGCTATGATGGCTAAGGTGAAGGAAAATTACCTACCAGAAGATTATGATATTAAAATACACAAGAGGAAACAAAATCTCAGACAAAAGGACCTAGATGTGGCATCCTATATTGAATAATTTCAAAAGCTTTGTCTTAGATATAGGGTTAAAGAGACAAAGAGAATAAAGGTTGTTAGGTATCTTAATGGGCTAAGATGGAATATACAAGAGGAGCTATGCCTCTTTACCTAACTTTTATCCATAGTTGTTATCAAATGGCCCTAAAAGTGGAAGAGAAACTTAGAAAGAAGCAAGATTCTAACTCAAGGGGTAGAGGAAGAGGTAGAGATTCCAAAGGTGGAAAAAGGGGAGGTTCTAGTGGTAGAAGCCATGATACTAGGGGTTAAGGAGATTCAATAACCAATGAACAAAAAAATGAGTCACAACATACAGGTGGATATGGCAAAGGGAGAAGTCCATATAGTGGTGGAAGAGGAAGATATGGAGGATTTGGAAGAAGCTAACATTTTGCTTCTATGAAATGCTATAACTATGGACAGTTGGGACACCCTTCCTATAGGTGTCTAGATAAGCCAACTTCCTCACAAGGGGAGATGAAAATTGCATATGTCCAAGAGGTAGAAAACACCAAGCATTCAGAGGTAAGTCTAGATTAAGAGAAAGGAGAAAGATTACTGCTTTGAAGAATATTGATTAAAGCACCTAGAAAAGATGAGTACACACAAAGGAGGGCTCTTTTTAGGGTCAAGTGTAAGATACTTGAAAAAGTATGCAGAGTTATAATTGACTCAAGATCTATAGATAATGTGATCTCAGAGGAAGCAGTGTAGAAGTTAAAGCTAACCAAGATTCCTCATGTGTGTCCCTATAAATTCACTTGGATAAAAAAGGGGAAAAATGTATTGGTCAATCAACAATTATGGGTTGAATTTACCATAGGCAAGTATCAAGATAAGATACTATGTGATGTGATACCAATGGATGCATGCCATCTATTTCTTGGAAAGTCAAGGTAGTATGATAGGGAGGCAGTCCACCATGGCAAGGAGAACAAGTATTCGTTCAAGAAGGGTGGAATGGATTTTAAAATACAATCATTGAATGAAGAAGATGCAGTAGTGAAAGTGGACTCCAATACCCTACTAATGAGTGGGAAATAATTCCTCAAGGAGATGAAGTAGGAAGAAGGAATTGGCTATGCAGTCTTGGTAAATCCAAAGGAGGAAGAGACAACTAAGCCATCACCTATGCCAGCAGAAGTAAAGCAGTTGTTTGATAAGTAACAAGACATCATTTGTGAGTGGACCCCAGCTACATTTCCACCAAAGAGAGTGATCAATCACAAAATAAAGATTGTGCCAGGGGGATCATTGCCTCACAAGGATGCATATAAGATGACACCAGAGAAGAAAAAAGAGATTACAAGGCAAGTGCAGGAGCTCTTGGACTAGGGCTTGATAAGGAAAAGCATTAGCCCATGTTCTATCCCAGTGGTGTTGCTTCCTAAGAAGGGAGGTAAGTGGAGAATGTGTAATAACTCTATGGAAATAAATATGATAACTATTAGATATAGATTTCATATTCCTAGGATTGAAGGTTTAATGGATTACTTGGGGGGTGCTAATTATTTTTCAAATATTGACTTACAAAGTGGATATTATCAAATTAGAATGAAAGAGGGTGATGAGTGGAAGTTAGGGTTTAAAATCATAGAGGGGTTATATGAGTGGTTAGTAATGCCATTTGGGCTGAAAAATGCACCTAGTACTTTTATGAGGGTGATGAATGAAGTCCTAAAAGTCTATATAGGGGTTTTTGTAGTAGTCTACCTAGATGACTATCATGCCCAAAAATTTGAGACAAAAAATGGAACAATTTTTTTTTTGAAGGGTTAATTAAAGCCCCTTAAGAATACAATTAAGGTGTTAACCAAGCTTAGTAAGCTAAGATCGAGAATACTCAGTTAGGGTATTAGGTTAGCATCGTTACCATCTGTAAGTAGGGCTAAGGGGAAATCATGACCGCTTGTTAGCATCCCTCAACCCTACGTCAATCATCCTAGTTTTAAGTTGGTCCCTGATACTAGTAAGTACAAGACCTACCATTTTAGACATGAGGAGGTGGACCGAAGAAAGGTTAACCGAGTTTCAAAAATTTTACTAAATTTATACCTAAAGACTAACTTTATGGTCTGTCCTAAAACAAATGCCAATAAGATTTTCATAACATTTTTTGTTTTTTAATACACTTCTAAGAGAGTTTGATGATGTGTCAAGAATCTTCCTATAATATGCATTAAAGACAAGTTAAAAATTTGATGATTTTATTTAAGAATGACAACGCTATTTTTACGGTGGCCAATATACTGGCCACATATATTGGTCCCATAAAAATAACCTTGTCGGAATAGAATCTATTATCTTAGACTAGTTAATACTTTAATTTACTAACTGCATTTTATGAAATCTCCAACACCGTTGTCTAATCATTTTAATCTAACACCATTGGTAGATTACTAACATCTTGGTTTGATCATCAGTTGGAAACTTTATCTCCCCATTTAAATCTAAATATGTTAAAGTTTCTATAGCCTATAAGAGGTTTTATCTTAATCTAGATGACCTATGGACAATTTAACAATTAAAGTAAATATCATTTAACCTTTAAGTTAGATTGTTAACTAATGTTGTTATATTATTCTCATAGTAAAATCCAAATAATAATTTAAAAAAAAACACCACTAATATAGTTCCCATCCCGTAAAAGAAAGCATTTATAAAATACCTCTTTTCAAAAATAAATCACTTAAATACCATAGATTTATTATTATAATGAGGTTAACAATCTATCAGAAAAATAAATTTACTACAATTGGTATTAAAAGAGTAATATCTTAAATAGATACACACAATATCTATTTCCTCCCAAGCATAGACATGTCACAACTTCAATTTACATTTTTCCCTCCCAAAGATAATAATAATGTTTTTTTTAAATCTCCAACACAAGACCACTAACATAAAGTGAAAGTCAACTCTTTTTTTTTCCATATTATACAACCCCTAACCCTAATTTGAAATTAAGGTTAGGGTCCATATTTGGATGAGGTAAAAGAAGACTTTTCTCTTCTTTCTCCTCTCTGTCTTCTCTCTGAAACCCTAATGGAACACTATTATTTTTCTTTCTGTCTTTTATGCAAGTCTGCAAGTCTCATGGTAGCTGGAGAAGGGATGAATTCTTCAATCATATAT
>MU225489.1:1390826-1415948 GCA_018584345.1 Thuja plicata | reverse complement strand
TATGACAAATATACACAACAATTATTTCTTTTAAAAATCAAGAAAATAAAATCAGATTATCATATTTAAATTTTTTTTTTTTTAGGTACTAGTGTACCACTTTAAGGTATATCAGTATGCATGAATCATCATTTTTTTTTCTTTTCTTAAGATGCAGGGGTAAAAGTAAGGAGAAACTAATTTACAAATTTCGAAGTTTGTAAGGAAAGTAGCTAGTTTTGGAGAAAGGATATATTCCTATAGCAAATGCATGTACATTTATATGTATATATTTATTTTTCTTTCTTTTGAAAATTGTAACATAAAAAAAAAAGAGTCAAAACTTGTAGACACCTAAATTTGACCAGGTGTATCTTAAGCATTCAAAATTGTAAATCTCAGCCAATTGCCTCAAATCTCATCTCAATGCATTAAAATGGATCAAATCAAATGGACATTTATCAAGCAAAGTGGATAAAAATCAAATTAAATTAAAGGATTAAATAATCATGAAATCAAATAATTAAATTCAAGCCTAAAAGGATTAATCAAAATTATGCAATTGATTTTAATCAATTAATTGTATAGTTTAAATAAGAAAGAATCAAATCCAACCCATTCACCCTTACATGGCTACATTAATTAAATGATTGAGTTATTTAATTCCTAATTTCTTTGAGGACAACCAACCAATTTTCCTTCCATTTGAAAACACCTCAAAGATTTTTACTCAACTAAAGCTTGATCATGATCAACTCATTCTACCCCCTACCCTTGGGAAATTGCTATAAATACAAGCTGTTTTCTTTGTGTTTGGGATCCAAGAATTTCAAGAGAAAAGCATCCTTATTATAGGCATTTGGAGAGCATTTGAGAGCTTTTGACAATATTTCAGCATTTGCATAACATTTAGAATATCATGTTTAGAAGCATTTGTTGGTTTATAGCATATCTTGGAGCATTTGAGCTAGATTAGAGGATTTGTTTATCATTTTCTTCTCATTCTAGGATTGTCCTTGAGAGAGATTAAGACAAAGATCTCTTCACAAAGATTAGATAGAGAACCATGAGATGTCATGGGTTTTAACTTTAATTCTTAGTTTAAATAGCATTTTCTTTCTAGAGAGTTGTTACTAATCTTAATTTCATGAAGGTGTAATCACACACACACACAAATGGCGCCCACCGTGGGGCTATAGGCCTGATATTGTTTTGCATTATTCTTTGTTTTATTTTGTAGGAAAATAGGAGAAGAGCCGCCTACAAAGTATTCAGAGCCATTTGTGAACAGTAAAGTGCCACCAACGGAGTTTCTTTCGTCTCTGATTTTCTTTCTTCAGCCGCCTGTGAGATAAAGTGTTCCGCCTGGGAGATAAAGTATGCCACCTGTCAAATAAAGTGTGTCACCTATGAACTTTCAAGAGCTACGTTCCAGCAACACTTGACCGCATTTTATACTTTTTGTGTCACCTGTCATTTTTATTTGGCCGCCTATGGATTTTCCTGAGCCGCCTATTAAGATTTAAAAGCCACTTTGAAAGTTTTTATTTACGCGTAGTAGCAGTTAAATGTCTCTTATTAGCTATTAAATTCCACGTAGGTTTTTCTGCTTTAAATCAAGTTTTTAATGGTTTACTCACTGTTTTGACTCTCTGTGTTTTTCTTTGCTGTAGATGAAAAATCACTTGAAAGTGCAGAAACCAGAGAAATGAGTCACAAGGCCTAGCAAAGAGGTGAGAATTAAGGCTAAAAATGATAAAAAAATACATGCAGCTAATCTTTTAGAGAGTTCATTTGAAGAAGAACACCTTTATGATGATTACATTAAAGTGTTTTTTGCTTATAAGAGAAAATTTCCCACTCTTTGATTAATTTCCGTTCTTAATTTCTTTAAGCTTTGATTTGAAAAATTTGATTAAAAGAGCTTTTAGGAGGGAAATTGTCATTTTATTTTGCAAGTTTTTCTTCACTTTGTCTCTATTCATGTTGACTAACTTGTTGGAGGAGCCAACGTAGGAACGATCGCCACTAGGTGAGTTGAAATAAGCCAAATCGATCAAAAATGTGCCTAGCCTTTGCTAGCTTCAAAAATGAGGTATTTATCTTGACAAGCTTGCATTGTTTAAATTGTGCCATTTCGTTTAAATCCAGTAATTAGGAAAATCCTTCTAAATTGTCTAAATTGAAAAAGAATTAGGTATATGCTCTTCACTTTTCAAAGTGAATAAGAAAGCCAAAAGTGCAAAGTCAATTTAGTGCAAAGAAAAGGATAAGGAATTAAACCACACATCTCAATTTTAAGAACCTCCTTGTCAAGAGGTTGAAAATGAACAATTTTTGCTCAAGGTGTTTGGAACAGAGGAAGACGATAGGGATATACTCTTCACTCTTTGAGTGAATCATATTCCCAAACTTGTTAGACTAAGTTCAATTCTTTCTTTCCATATACATGTTAGCTAAATTAGAGCTTTAAAGGGCCTGCCTCTTGAGATTTGCCTTATGTGGATGGTGAGAGGGAACAACCAAAAGTGGGATATATTCACTTTTTTTGCAATGTCGTCCGACTAACTATAAATAAATGCACTTTACCTTAATCAAAAAGTGACTAAACCTTGTGCAAGCGATCCTCACTTCCTCTAGTAGTCCTTCACGATTGCGCAAAATCATACTTTCGTGTATGTGGGAAGCCTGCAAGGGGGTAAAGGATCTTGGCAAGATTTAGAATGGAAATAATTTGAAACCTTGATAAAATAACAAACCTACCTTTGTAGAGAAAATGTTAAAATCCAAATTTGTTTGACTCTAAGGTAGATTGTTTGGAAAAAATTCTTGTACATGCCCATAAACATCTGATAACATATAATTTTAGTGTGGTTTTAGGGATATGGTACAATTTTGATGTGTGTGTTGAGCTTGTACTCTGTTTTCATGCAAGATTCTTTTTTGACAAATCTGATTAAAGCCTTTAAATTTTTAAATATAGAAAATAACAAATAAATTGATAAATTCAACTTTGATCAGTAAAGCGCCATGTACCAACACTTCAGAGCTGCGTACAAACAATATTGGGCCACTTACAAATCTTAAAATGTCACCTATAAATATTCAACAGCCACGTAACCCACTGGGAAGTGTCGCGTGTCAATCCTCTAATACCACCTATCAACAACAAACGCCACCTGTTAACTGTAGAGTGCCATGTACAAGAATTCCAATGACCATGTGTTAACAATTAAAGGCTGCCTACACACAGGAAAGAGCTGCCTAGAAACAAAAAAGGGCAAATAGTGGATATATATCGAGGGTTTGAAAATAAGAAAATTCCATTTTTGGATACCATTTTGAACGTTCTACCTGTGTGTATACTCAACTAGATCAGAATCCACCATTATTGGGCATTTTGAAAAATTATCCACGGATTGATCACTTAAGTGAGTTAAAAGCCTAGGATCTTCATTTGATTCATGTTAATGCCAATTTTTACTCGATCTCATTATATTGAGACTACCCTACAACCAGATGTATCTTATCTAAGGCAAGAGTGTCCTTTTCTGGGTGATCCTTTTAGCTCTTCAACACCCTTACAAGAACCCATCAAGGAAACAGAACCAAGAATGTCTTTTCCATTTGACCATATAGATCCCAATCAAATCAATCATGTAAACAAGGATATGAACAACAATGGAGGGGGAAATGTTGATCCTAACAATAAAGGATCCAACAACAATACCAATGGAGGAGAAAACATTCACCCTAACAATCAAGGGTTGAACAATAACAATAATGGGGGCAACATTGACCCTAATGATGAGGAGTTAATTGATGAAAATGTTAATGAAGCTATGCAAAGTCCTTTCTTCATGAAACTAATGGAAAAAGTGTTGGAAAAAGACAAAGAAAAGTACCTTTTAGACCTAGCACAAACGGGTCTCAAACTTTGACATGATTATGATGTCACCAAACTCAAATAAGAAGAAGCTAAGGCTAATCCCATTGACATCATGAAAAAGCAATTTCAACTTTTTCAAATGCAATTGGACATGATAAAACAAAGTGGGGCTCCTAAACCCATCTCTATCAAAGCTTTGTGTCCATTTTCATTTGATAAGTCTTTAATCATGATTCCATTTCCAACAAATGCTATTTACCCTAAATATGACAAATATGAAGGAACAACTGATCCTCAAGATCACTTAAGGGAATTTTGTGCCTTAAGCCTAGAGTTCATGCATGACACAACTTACCTTATGAGGTTATTCCCTAGAAGTTTGGGAGGTATGGCAATGGAGTGGTTTTCAAAGTTACCCTCCGGCATTTGAACGTTTGAGGAATTGGCCTCTAAGTTTGTAACTCACTATTCTTATAACATCAAACATGAGGTTACAATTCTTAATCTATGTAAGACCAAACAAAGAGAAGGAGAGGGATTCCTAATTTTCTTACAATGATGGAGAGTGGTATTTGCTAGATACCCTTGAAGTGTACCTAAAAAGGAGAAGATGGATATTTTTGTAAACAACTTGAATCATGAAATGAACTATAGATTAAGGCTACAATGTCCTAGGTCATTTCAAGACCTAATTAATAATGGGGTGACAATGGAAGAGGTATTGATAAAAAGTGGAGAAATCAAACTTTACAAAGATAACAAGAATAAAAACAGCAACAATACTTCCAACACTAATCAAAATCAAAATGCCCCCAACAACAAATGATTTTGGATGAAGAATAACAACAATAAAGGAGTGGTTAATGATAGAGTGGTAGAGGCTAACACTTTAAAGCCCACCCCTTTCAATCTCACTCAAAACTCAGTTCAAGCCAATAATGTGAATCACACACCCAAGGTGCCCTTTAACAACAACAAAACAAATAACAACTTGGGGAATAATCAAGGGACTTACAAGCCTAAACCTTTCTTTACACCTACACCCAAAAGGACATTCACTAATTTAGGTGAACCATTGGAGAATACATTAAGGACACTTATTGCAAATAAACTTATTGACTTACCAATGGCTCAACCATATGAACCTCAAATCAAGCCAAATTGGTGGAGTGAGAATAGCCATTGTGAATATCATCGAAATAGGGGACATAAGATAAATGATTGCATGTGTCTCAGACATGTGGTACAAGATCTCATAGACAATGGTGTGATAAAAGTGGAGGGCCCTCAAACTGATGAAGATCACACTTCCTTTAAGACTGCTTTCTATAAACATGAAAAAGGAGAATCTTCCAACTCAAATAATGGAGGAAACAATGCGAATAATGCAAGAGGCAATCATAATGTTAACTTTTCTCATAATTATGACAATACTATGAATGTTTTTGTGATTAAAGATCAACCTATTCAAGAGTCTGCTAAAGCCATCACAAGGTGGCAAGCCTCAAAGGTTACCCTAAAAGGGGGTAATCCTATTACTATTTCCCCTAAGACACCAACTGTTTTGGCTAAACAAACACCACCCACAACAAAGCCTTATAGTTTGGTGGATCAATTAAAAAAGACTCCAGCACAAATATTTATTTTGGAGTTCTTGAAATTATCTCCTAATCAGAAGGAGATCCTGGAAAAAGCCTTGGTTGAGACGACTGTTCCTATAAACTTGGAGGAAGACAAATTTTGGAACATGGTAGGGTATCTCATAGCCCCTCATTATCTTTCCTTTTCAGAGCAAGATGACATGTCTATCACACATCCTCAAAACTTACCCTTCCATATAGAGGTATTAATCCAAAGACAAAGGGTTAAGAGAATTCTCATAGATGGTGGAGCTGGTCTTAATATTTTCACTTTAAACCTTGTCAAGTCATTAGGGTTAACCGAGTCTTTCATTGATCCTAAAAAGAAAATCACTATCGAGGCTTATGATGACAAGGAAATATCTTCAAAGGGTATGATTGTTCTACCAATTTAGGTGGGACCTATAAAAAAGGATACCGTATGTCAGGTTCTTGATATGAAATTGACCTACAACATCTTACTAGGAAGGCCATGGATACATGAAATGTAAGCGGTACCTTATGGATATCACCAATGCATAAAGTTTCCATACATGGGGGAAGAGATCACGATTGGAGGATATTCAAACCCTTTCCAATATTGTAATTCTTTAAAGCCAAGTCATGAATTGTATATTCCTCATAATAGGGAAGGAGTCATCCCTGATATTACCATGGAAGAAGCCAAGGAAGAAAGTCCAAAACCAACATCAAATGTCACATCAACTTCTAACCCTATTCAAACTAACTCAACTACATTGACTAAGGGAAAAGAAAAGATGAGCTATGAGGGTTCAAATTCAAATGATAATTCAGTTTAGAATTCAACATTAAGAATAGAAACTTAAAAAGTCACTAAGGAGGAGAGGGAACAAACTAAGAAAGATCATTATGAAAATATGAGTGATCTGATGAATCAATTTGAGAAACAATGCAAAATTAACTCAAAAGGGGTAGGGGAATATTCCATTTCCCTATTTGATTTACCTACATATCCAAGGACACATGGGAAGCCATCCAAATATCATCAACCTCATAAAAAATTCCCATTTTGTGAGAGAATGTGACAAACAAGAAATGGAAAAAGAAGATAATGAGGTATTACAATGGCATTATAAAAGGGACAATAACTCAGCTAATTCCAATGAAAGGGTGCAACATATCAATATCCAAACTGATCAATATGGCAAAGGATTTGATATCTTGAAGAAAATGGGTATAAGGGAAGAGGACCCTTAGGAGTTTGACATAGAGGGTTGTTAGAACCTATTGAACTAGTTTGGAGAGCAAAAGAAAAGAAAGTCGGCATAGGTTTTCAACATAAAGGAGAAAGTTCAAGTCCCATACATGATTTTCGTGTACATATCCACATGGTAGGTTCTGAAAGTGAAGATGATTCTAGGGATTATGAGTGGGATTTCTTGTCTGAAGAATCTTTTCATGACATAGAGGTTGATACCATTCACACTTATGCAACTCCTCCTAAAGTTGAGAATCAAGAACATGTGGCTCAAAGTTCAAATTCAACTCAAACATCAAGTGAACCTTAGGATGTCAATATAGAACAAGCACCTCTTTTTACTCAATGTGTAGGTGAACCTTTGGTACCTTCATTGGTGGGAGATTCTAACCTAGTATTTAATCCACATGCTTTCTTTCCCATAGAAAACTTAGAGGACTCTAATGAAGAGGATTTTGATCCTTCTTCCATGGACCATCTTGAAGAGGCACATGTCATATACCTTGATGATACAATGTATGAACCATCAAACAAAGTCATGTCCTTAACTCCTTCAAATAAAAGCCCATCCAATGAATCCTTGTCCTTAATGCACCCCAACCTTATTGATTGGGATCTTTCCAAGCCAAATGACTTATTCTACTTCCCAAATGACAATGCAATGACCTTATACCTCAATGCGGTTGAACCTAATTCTTCCACCAATGAATTTAGTCTAGACATGATGATAGGGGTAGGTGTTCAACCTCTTAATCCAAAAAATGAAGAGAAAATATAAAAAAAATGAGAAGGTCTAGTGGTGAAAACCACCATGTGGCAGTGCTAGACACAAAAAAGTAAGAATAAAGGATGTTTCCAAAGGTGAAAACCCAATTGTGGCACCTAAGGGAGAGAGGTTGGACACCTTACCAGCTCATGAAGATGAAAGATCACCTATACTTATTGAACCCACATAAAAGGTTAACATTGGAACAGAAGAGGATCCTAAATTCGTTCACTTGGCAGCATCTTTGAGTCCCTTAGAGAGAAAAGAATTCACGGAATTCTTTTAAGCAAAAAAAATCAAATTTCCATGGCCATATGCTAACATGCCCAGATTAGATCCAAGTTTCATAATGCATCATTTAAATGTGAAACCCAGGGTTAAGCCCGTCAAGTAGAAGTTGAGAAAAATGCATCCACATGTAGCCCTTTTAGTCAAAGAAAAATTGGATAAATTACTCAAAGTAGGATTTATAAGAGTAATTGCATATGCTGAATGGATCTCCAACATTGTACCAGTTACCAAACATGATAAAACCATAAGAGTTTTCACAGATTTTAGAGATTTAAACCTTTCTTGTCCAAAAGATGACTTTCCATTGCCTAGCATTGTTACTATTGTGGATCTCACTATAGGTCATTCTATGTTTTCACTTATGGATCTATTTAGTGGGTATAATCAAATTCACATTGCACTTGAGGATCAAGAGAAGATAGCCTTTACATGCCCATGGGGTACTTTTTGTTGGAATGTAATTCCCTTTGGTCTCAAAAATGTCAGAGTCACTTATCAAAGAGCAATGACTACCATTTTCCATGACATGATGCACACCTTTATGGAAGATTATGTGGATGACATTCTAGATAAGTCACATAAAAGAAAAGATCATTTATCCATTCTTGAAATTTTTTTTACAAGGTGAGAACAATTCAAAGTGAGACTCAACCCAAAGAAATGTGCTTTTGGGGTACAATCAAGAAAACTCCTAGGGTACATTGTTTCAACAAAAGGCATTGAAGTAGATCTTGAGAAAGTACAAGAAATAATGGACATGGACATTCCAAAGAATATTAGTCAAATGAGGTCACTTCAAGGAAGGCTTAAATCTATTAGAAGTTTAATTTCTCAACTGGCGGAAAAATGCCATTCTTTCACCAGATTACTACATAAAGACACCATCTTCACATGGGATGAGGAGTGTGATAAAGCCTTTACATTGTTGAAAATATACTTGATGAATCCACCTATCTTGATGTCACCTATTCATGGAAAACCTTTGTTACTCTATATTTCAGCAACCGAAAAATCTTTAGGAGTCTTATTGGCACAAGAAGATGATGAAGGAAAAGAAAGAGCTATCTACTACTTGAGTAGAACATTGATCAAATATGAATTAAAATATGGCTTCATAGAAAGGGTTTACCTAGCACTGGTATTTTCCTCTCAAAAGTTAAGACATTATATGTTGTTGCATAAAGTGAAGCTCCTAGCCAAAATTGATCCCTTAAAATACTTATTTAGCAAAACAGCTTTAACTGAAAGGATTGCAAAGTGGGTAATGGTGCTTAGTGAATTTGACATTGAATATGTTGATAGGAAAGCAATCAAAGGTCAAGTTATTGCAGATCAATTGGTTGAATATCCTCTAGAATCTACACATCCTATGTAAGTGGAGTTTCTAGATTCTGAAATTGTTAATGTCGAAGCTAAAACATGGACTTTATACTTTGATGGGTCTTACACCCAGAATGGTAGTGGAGCAGGCATTCTTTTGATTACACCACAAGGTTACAAAATCCCAAAATCTTACAAGTTATTGTTCCCTTGCGCCAATAACATAGCAGAGTATGAAGCTTTGGTCATAGGTATCAAGATGGCCTTGGAATGGAATGTCATAGAATTACAAGTCTATGTGGACTCTCAATTAGTCATCAATCAAGTTAATAATGAATATAATACCAAGGATGAAAAATTGATGCCTTACAAGAAATTGGTGCATGATTGGAAAAAGTACTTTTCTTTGATTACTTTTGAACAAATTCCAAGAGACAAGAATCTAGAAGCGGATGCAATGACTACTTTGGCATCTTTACTTCAAATACCCTATCAAAATGAAAAGTATGAGTTATTGGTGGAAGAATCGGTTAAACCAACATTTGACCTACCTGATACCCAAATTATTGCCTTTCTAAATGGACATTGACTCACCATGGTATGGACCCATTTATGCCTACCTAAAAGATCAAACCTTACCTATAGACCAAACACATGCTCAAAAGTGAAATTTCATAAGACAAGTGGCCCGTTATACCATCCTTTCTGACAAATTGTATCGTAAAGGTCTTGACAGAATGCTCCTTAGGTGTCTAGAGGAAGATGAATCAAAATTATCTTTAAAAGACATCCACGAGGGGATTTGTGGGTCACATTCAAGTGGTTTAAACCTAGCTAAGAAAATCCTATGTATGGGGTACTTTTGGAAAACCTTAGAAAGTCATGCTTGTCAGTTTTTCAAAATTTGTACAAAATATCAATACCATGGAGACATGATCCATGCACCAACATAAGAGTTACACCCATTTGTCACACCAATGGGGTTTTCATTTTATTGGCATGATTTATCCACCTTCTTCAAATGGACACTAGTATATAATCACAACAACAAAGTACTTCACTAAATGGGTTGAGGCTGTCCCTTTATCAACTGCAACGAGGAAGAAAATTTCCATGTTTATCCTAAATCATATCATTTGTAGATATGGAATTCCTCATGCCATCATCACGGATAATGGAAAATAGTTTAAGAACAAAGATGTTGATGAAATTTGTGACACATTCCATATCACACATCACTCTTCATCCATTTACTATCCCCAAGGTAATGGACAAGAAGAAGCTACCAACAAGAACATCTTTAAAATCGTTAAGAGATCCATTGGCAAATCAGGAAAAGATTGGCATCTTCAAATCAATCCAACATTGTGGGCCTATAGGACTAGTATTCAAACCCTGACAGGAGCTACACCTTTTTCATTAGTTTATGGGGTCGAAGCTGCTCTACCTTTAGAAGTTGAAACACCATCGCTAAGAGTATCATTGCATGGATTAATCATGGATGAGGATTATAGAGTTGCCCAACTTCAACAATTGGAAATGTTGGAGGAACATCAAACTCAAGTGTATGATCATTTGAAAGTGTATCAGAATTGAATTTCAAGGAACTATAACAAGCATATTAAACCAAGAACCTTTCAAGTAGGAGATCTAGTATTGAGAGAAAATCCAAATAACCAAGATGATAGAGAAAAGAAAGGAAAGTGGGAAGCAAATTGGCTTGGTCCTTTTGTCATTGTTTCTTTATTTGGAATGGGGACCTACAAATTGGCCAATTTTGATGGTGATGAATTGCAAGAACCTATCAATAGCATTCATCTTAAGATGTTTTGCACCAGATTCAGAGGAAAGAGTATCAGAGAAAAGAGTATAAGTTGAGAGTATCAGATGAGTCAACATCACCTTTGCACTTGGAAAAAGTCAAAAATACCAAAAAAATGAGAAAAGATCAAAATACAAAATAAAATCAGAAAGTTCAAAAGCCAAAAACATTTGAAAAAGAGAAAAAGTGCCTTGGTGAAAACCTAGCAATAGGCACCTTGGTAGAAAAAAAAAAGAAAAAAAGAAAAAAAAAAAAAAAAAAAAGAGAAAAAGAGCAATAATCCCAAGAGGCAAAAACCTGGAAACAGGCACCTTTATTCCCTTAGGTCTTTCCTAGCTGCATTTGTACATATTGCGTTTCATCATCTCATTTGTCCGTATCCTCATTGCATCTGTCATTTGTGCATCATCCTAATAAAATTTCAAAGTTGCATTTTGTCACATTTTAGGTTCAGTCACCCTAAGTTTCACATTGATCACATTTATCACTTGGGGGCACGCATCATAGATTTTTTTGGTACCAGACAAATTTAATAATGCAACATCTTGGTCACACATCAGAAGAAGATTTTCAGATTTAGAAGAGAGATGTTTTGGAACCTTTGATAGATATCATTGTTGAACCCTAAATAGTTTGATCACCTAACATGATCCTTGAGTTTCATTGACTTATTTTATCAGGATTAAAAATTGACACACCCTAAATGATCAGATTATCTAGAATTCTTATTTGAAAATCTTGATACATTTCACAAACACTAGGAAATTTTTGATGAGTTTTTCATTTGACCTTTTTTGAATCATGTTCTTTTTAGCTAATCGGTGATGTTTCAACTAGATTGGCAATGATAGAGACATGATGTTTTCTTAAGCTTCAGAGTGACTGTTTTGAGGAAGATCCTTTAACTTGTGTGAATTAGTCTAAGGACATGGTCATCAAAGAACCATTGAGGAAATTTGTATAGGAAGGAGGGTTAGCCTTTGTTTGTTCACGCAAAAGGATACCTTGGCTATTTAGATTTTTCATATCTTAAATACCAACATCCACTTGCAACATTGAATCCGATCAAACCGGTATTCATACTCCCATAGTTGGTAATTCAACTAGTGAGGGTTGTACTTGGTTTCGTAGAAGGGGTTACCACATGAGAGAAATTCATATTCATATTCTTATGGTCACAGTGGCACTAGTAAGGATTGTATCAGCTCATAGTTCCACAACACTCTATGATGACATTATATCTCTGTTTGCATTTCTTTCACAAACCTCAAGGACAATTAGTTGCATTGCATCTTCATGTTAGATTAATTGCATTTTTCTAGCTAGTTTAAAATGGCTTGTATTTCTAGCACTTTTCCAAGTTCAAGGGGGGAAATTAAGGTTGACAACACTTCATCAATGTAATGGTTTCAAGTCATCAATATGAGATTATCCTTTGCATTCATAAATCATTAATCATTATTCATTATATATACATATAAAGTGAAAAGAAAAGAAAAGAAACATTAATCATTATTCATTTATCCACATCATTTAGAATCGCACATCATAAATAAAATTGCATACATCCAAAAAAATCAAAAAGATAGTTGCATTCATTTATCATTGCACTAAGTATTGCATCCATATCATTGCATTGCATAAATCCATACATATGTTTAAATAATAAAAGTATATAGAAATAAGTTGCATTAACATCATTTGCATCCATTTATCTATGTCCTACTCTAAGACATTGCATCCATAGCATAATAGAAATAAATACATCATAGAAACATGTAGATATGCATAAAAGAAATCTCATAACAACATCATCAAAAGAAGAATCGAAGATCATCATAGATAAATGTCCATCATCAATGTTTATAAACAAATCAGTACATCAAAGGTACATTAAAAAAAGATCCATACATCAAAGTCTTGATAAAAAATAACATATGAGACATCATCAATGCAATATCAAGATATCATGGATCCCAATCTGTCTCATGACCCAGCAGGGGCTCTTGATCCATCTCCAGCAATACCTATACCTGAACCCCCTGCACCATTAGGATCCCTATCACCTACTCTATCCTGTGTTCTAGGTGGTGCCTGAATAGTGCTCGCATTGGTAGGTAACTGGGCTAATGTAGTCAGAAACTCCTACAACATAGTAGAAACTTGATCTAATTGAACAGTAACTACAGTCATCCCTACCTATCAACCTCGCACATCTTGAACTAAGCCATCCACAATGGGAGGAACTGGAGGTTCTTGTGATGCTAGAGGAGCTTGAGGTGCCTGTGGCACTAATGGTACCTATGGTATCACTTGTGCCATGCTACTCTATGGATCAACCTGAGGAATCTGTCCCTGTACTGGAACCTGTGTGGCCACCTGGACATGTCTATGTCTCTTCCTAACCCACTCTACACCAAATCTAATAGGAGCCTATCCTTGGGGTACCTATGCCTATGCTAATCTCTATCTCGGTTGCCTAAATCCACCACCTCGGCCCCTAACATTTCCACCCCGCATCTGAGGTCCTACAGCTCTCAATGCTCTAGGAGCACTAGGTTCCCTCTAAAATCTCTATCTCCAAGGTCTCCTACCATCATCACTATCATCAACATCATCTCCATCATCATCAGAAATCTCATCCACATCAGGAATATGGTATGCTAGATCTGTAAATCTGACAAAGCAATGTCTCATGAACCACTCTTGATATTTGGCTGACATGCCCACATCAGCTACATGCATCATCATATCCCACATAACATAACCCAACTAATCAATCTATATGCAAGCCAATTGATAGTCAACCTGTGCTCCCCACATAGATCTCTCATCCTGTACTATGGAATAAAGTGCCATACCCTGAGGCATGTCATGAATCTGGCCGTACTGACGGAGCACTCTCCCAAAGAAAAATCTCTCAATAACTAGTGGTGATCAACTGATCATCCACCAAGGACAAAACATATATGGTCACTCATGATCATCCTCTCGCCAACTCTCCCAGAGAAGATATGGCTGCCATACGACCTGATCTATATCATCAATAGTGCATCTCCAAAAATCAACCTTGCCCAAATGATGTTGGACAACCATGCCATCATACAAAAATGCATATGGATACCCTCAGGCCCGCACTTGTGCTGAAACTGGTCTCATGATAGGGATATGCTCCCAAGTCCACAACTATAATAAAACTGCACCTGTTGAAAGAGCTGCACTCTACCTATATACAACCTCATGCAAATCATGGTATAACTGTGCTAATATACAAGAACCCCAATCAAATCTCTGAGGATGTGCAATCAAATCCTCCAATATCCAGCCCCATCCGACCATAAATCCATATCCTCTCCTATCTGGAAGAATTAATCCTCTGATCGTTGCTCCTAACATGCTGGAAAATTAGGAAAAGAAGCAAACTGTGCCCAAGTAATATAATCATCATCAATGGTGTTGTCTCCAAACACCCATCTACATACACTGCTATCGTACACTGAATCATAATATACCTGCTCTCCATGAGTCGGGATCCTTAATAATCTATATACATCCTCAAGTGTGATGTTCATCTCGTCGAGGGGTATATGGAATGTATTATGGTTAGAGTGTCATTGCTCTACCATAGCAATCAAAAGACCTCAGTTCAGTTGAAACCGAGGGAGATCTAGCAGGAAATTGATACCGCATGTCTCAATAGTCTGCCATTTAGGCACCATGAGCTAATCAACTAAATAAAAAATCCAAGATGCAACACCCCATATCCACAACTTACGGCAATGTTCCTACATTTTGAAACAAGGTGAATCATATTAGTCTTTCTATTGGTGGACTATTCTAAGTTAATCAAACACATTAAATCTATCCTTGCTCTATTTTGAGTGCATCAACTTATTGCTCCTAACCTCTAGATCTTGAGACACAAGGACAATTTGTAATCATTTTTTTAATTAATCCAATTGACATATCAAACATTCACCAATATGACTTTTCTAATATCCTAAACACTAAGTGACATTATAGACGTACATTTTCTAGTTTGGAATTCAATTGAGTTATCTAGATGATCAATCAAAGGACTTCATCCATTTTCATCTCAATTTTCAAACTTCATGGTAGGCGACACTTTAATAAGTGTACACTACTTTTTGAGCCCCACAGCATTAAAATCTTTACACATGGAACTTTAATCATCAGAGGCAATGCTTTGCTAAACAAGCAGCCTTTAAAATTCCTACATGGCTTTTTAAGTATCCTAGTCGACCTTTACAATATAGGGTTTCCTAGGTAGCTTTTGGCTATTTGGGTTGCATTTTTGCCCTAATTCTTAGGCAGCTAAGAATTGCTCCTACATGGCTTTTCAACGTGCAGAGGCATATTTTCTCCACCCTAAGCGGCTCTTTACCTATCCTACACATCTTTTCACAAATTTCTATCTAGAAAGCATTAAAAACATGTAATAAATGCTATTTAAAGAGTAATAAATGCACTAGGAAGGTTCGAACCACTCCCCGGAGGCCCGTAGTTAGGAGATCTCTAATATCGGTGTGCTCTCTTGAACCAATGCTCTCGAATGGGGACCACCATCACTGTCAATCATCAGAGGATTAGAGCAAAATCTCAATAGTGAAAAGTGAAAATAAATAGTAAATTTGGGTTTTTCAACCTATTTAAGCTATTTTACCCTAATTTTGTGAGATTTTTAACCCAGTCAAACCAAATCTGCATATTCTGCACACTAGGGCATTTGTTTGAAATCTTTTTAGCATCATTGTTTATCAGAAATGCAATCATCTTGGATCTATTCTATCAGCAGTGTTCATCAAATTTTTCACATTTGAGATCACTATGCTTTCATTTTCGAGGGGGCATCATCATATCATCAAATTGGGATTCTGTAACATATCTTATATCAAATCTGGGGCATTAAAAATTCAATCTTTATCTGTGGGGCATCAAATCAAGTTTCAAATCAAGGCATCGAATTAGAGTTTCAAATTAGACTTTTAAATTAGAGTTTCATATCAGAGTTTCATATCAGGTTTTCATATCAATCAATCATCTCATCCGTATCAAATCAATGATCAAGACATCAAGTTTTCTTTGAATCAATGCACTTCACACATCAATTCAAAGAGGGGCATTTGTAGACACTTAAATTTGACCAGGTGTATCTTAAGCATTCAAAATTGTAAATCTCAGCCAATTGCCTCAAATCTCATCTAAATGCATTAAAATGGATCAAATCAAATGGACATTTATAAGTCAAAGTGGACAAAATTCAAATTAAATTAAAGGATTAAATAAACATGAAATCAAACAATTAAATTCAAGCCTAAAAGGTATTAATCAAAATTATGGAATTGATTTTAATCAATTAATTGTATTGTTTAAATAAAAAAGAATCAAATCCAACCCATTCACCCTTACATGGCTAAATTAATTAAATGATTGAGTTATTTAATTCCTAATTTCTTGGAGGACAACAAAGCAATTTTCCTTCCATTTGAAAACACCTCAAAGCTTTTTACTCAACCAAAGCTTGATCATGATCAACTCACTCTACCCCCTACCTTTGGAAATTGCTATAAATAAAAGCTATTTTCTTTGTGTTTGGGATCCAAGAATTTCAAGAGAAAAGCATTCTTATTATAGGCATTTAGAGAGAATTTGAGAGCTTTTGATAATATTTCAGCATTTGCATAGCATTTAGAATATCTTGTTTAGAAGCATTTGTTGTTTTATAGCATATCTTGGAGCATTTGAGCTCAATTAGAGCATTCTTTTATCATTTTCTTCTCGTTCTACGATTGTCCTTGAGAGAGATTAAGACTGAGAGCTCTCTTAACAAAGCTTAGATAGAGAACCATGAGATGTCATGGGTCTTAACTTCAATTATTACATTAAATAACATTTTCTTTCCATAGAGTTGTTGTTACCAATCCTAATTTCATGAAGGTATAATCACACAAACACAAAAATAAACCCAAAGATAGTTTCCTCTTTTAATTTTATCTCAACTTTGCATTCTCCCAATATCATCACCATTTAGAAATAAGATGTATATATTCTCTTCTATAATAACTTTTTGAAGACAATAACAAAATTTTGTTCAACATATTACTTTTCATAATAAGAGACCATTTTCTATTAAAAAACATGAAACACTATAAATCTGAAAGTTCATACCTACATAATCACAAGAATACATTTTCTTTTAATGCCACAAAGGGATTTACATACACATATATAATGTGCAATAAAAATATCAAAAAATCTATTTTCTCCAATTTGCAACTCTACCACTTCAAGTAGCTCCAACTTCATAAATCTTCAAAAGAAAAACAAGGGAAAACACATGGGACCATGGGCTTCTCACCACCCAGCCTAGGCCTCTTATGAGGCCACCCCTAAGCTTGGGGAACCAAACAAAGGTGGGCGAAAATCACACTAACAATTAACAAAATGAGGAGACAATAAAACCACATTTTACTCCCAATCCAAAGGCTATCACAATAGGTCACACAATGACCCTAAAATGGGGTGAAGTGGACCAAATACCCAAGGGAGAAGGCCAATCCCAAAGCATACTATAACCAACCCCTCTCATGGCTTACAAAGAAGATAAAATTTCATCTCAATATCAAACCCATATCTCATCAACATGTCCTTATGTCCCCCAAGCAATAAAAAATTAAGGATGGCTTCATGGAGACCATACTCCATGATTTTTCCCTCTCCTCCTTAAGGAGAGACTCTACACCAAGGGCTGTCAAACTCCTCCACCCCCAAGGCTGGTCTTCCCTCCCAAGGGTGAGTGAGCCTTGAGCTCCCATTAACGACATTTACAAGAAAGGAAGCAAAACACATATTTCACAAAACAAACATAGCATTTTTACTACAAGAACATAACTACAATACTCTCATAAAGCACACAACATTTATCTTTCTTGCAACACAAAATAGAGTAACAAGAATGGAGATGCAAAATGTCCACCAACATAGATCCAAGCTTATGGCAAGATAGTTGTAGAAGAGCTCCATTTTAGCCTAAATCTTCTTTCCAATGTCACCAACTCTAGCCAAGTCTCTAAGTTAGAGAGTGGGTGTTCAAACTCTCCAACATGGAGATTCCCCACTAAAAATCCATGAGAAAATCATGGGGAGAAGGAAATCCCTCTAATAGCTCTCGCTTCGCTAAACTCTTACAAATTTTTAAAAATGGATCCAAAAAGGGAAACTCAAAAAGATGACTAATGCCTTTGCATCAAAATGGAAGAGTGGTCTTTCCAAGATCAACCCTCAGAAGATTTTACTTTCGTCCAAATTGGGAAACCAACTTTTGGAAGGGTCACATGGTCAACCAAAGGCTATCCTAGAGTTAAAATGGCCCTTATCTATTCGTATAACAATTGGGCTACCTAAAAATGACCCCAACACACCTCAAGGCACTTTTTAACCCCTCCAAAAATCCACTATGAGGGTACTTACGAAATTCAACTGAGATGACCACACCTCCATCTCCCAAACCAAGGTATGCATATGGTGATTCACTAATTTACTTACCTAGGTAGGTGGACAACCATTCCCAAGTTGACATGTCATGGTCTTAAGTACAATCACAAGTGTCAAATGACACACACACACACACACACACACACACATTTACACATCACTAGACCATGTCATATCCACTTGGGAATAACCACAAGGAAAATAAATATGAAAATACATTTAAGGACTACATTACCACAATCAACCATTTACATTTACAAATTAAATTATGATGCAATGAGGTTTTGTCTCTCATTAGATGCAACCTTGGCTTAAACTAAGTTCACATATACCTATGTTTGGTTCCCTAGATAAAATACCATGGTCTCATACTTGCACACTCAATTCAAATATCAGTAGTCTGAGGAGATAAATATACATCATAAATAAATAATAAATATTCAAAACTTAAGGGAACATCAACATACTAAATTTATTAATTAAGATCACAACAAATAATAATTTGATTTGAGCATATAAAATAAGGTAAGATTCACATTGCATGATATCTCAATTTAATATCCATTTCTAATAATTCTTCTATCATCAATAACCCATAACATAACCATAATATATTTCCAGATCAATTGTCTCAAAATAAATGTCCATAATAGAAACATAATATAGTGTATAAGGTGCATCGTAAAGTATCATGTATCCAACATCCAAAATGATCAATCCATGACATAAAGCATAAAATCCATAAGGTCCATAGTGCATCAAAATATAAAGTATCATGTGCTAAATGTATCATAAGTAGAAAAACTGGAAACTATGATGGGGTTTGGGGTGAGGCCTCACATCCCTCCTAGGCTTGAACTTCCTCCTGGAGTTCATAAAAAAGATGGGGATATTGAGCTCTCATCTGCACTATGTCCGTCCATGAAGCTGTAACCTCATCATAGAAATCCCACTAAACCCTAACCTGGTCTAGCTCTTGGCCTTGTAGGCCCAGCGTCCAGCATGCCAAAATGTGAATAGGTTCCAATGCTAGCTGCCCATCTATCTCAACCTGTAAGGCATCCCAATCTATCACATGAGACTCATCATAAATATATTTTCTCAAAACAGAAACATGAAACACATCATGGATGCGTGATAGGCTAGGTGGGAAGGCTAGATAGTAGGCAACTAGTCCTATCCTCTCCAATATCTCAAATGGTTCAGAAAATCTAGGTGTGAGCTTAGAACCCTTTCCTAAATGGATTGGACTCTTATGAGGCCGCACTCTCAAGAAAACCCTATCTCTGACCATGTAGATCCAATCTTCCCTCTTTGCATCGACATACTTTTTCTGGCAATCTTGCACCTCTAGAAGACACTACCTAATTAAGAATACATGCTGCTCCATCTCTAGAACTAACTATGGTCCAATGGTTACCCTGTCCCCAATCGTGTCCCAACTCAAAGGCATCCTGCAAGGTCTATCGTACAATGCCTTATATGGTGGCATACCCAATGATGAATGATGCCTATTATTATCGGCAAACTCTACTAAATGTAGATACTCCTCCCACTTGACCTGATGGTCCATAATATACATACAGAGCATATCCTCAAGTACCTAACTTTCTCTCTTTGTCTAACCATCTGTCTCTGGGTGATAAGCTTTGGTAAAATTGAGCCTGGTGCCCAAAGCTGTCTGTAATTCCCTCCAAAAAGATGATGTGAAGAGAGAATCCCTGTCAAAAATGATCTTTTGAGGAATGCCATGTAGTCTGACAATATCTCTCAAGAAAACATGTTCCACTGCTAGAGGTGTAAAAGTGGTACGGATGGGTGAGAAGTGGGCGACTTTGGTCAACTTGTCAACTGTCACCAAGATAGCATCATGGTGATGAGATGACATAGGGAGATCCACAATGAAATCCATGGATATAACATCCCACTTCCACATAGGTACCTCGTGAGGCTGAAGGAGCCCTCCAGGATGACCATGTTCTTCCTTAACCCTCTGGCATTCTAGGCATAAGGCTACTAACTCTGTAATGTGCTGCCTCATACCTAGCCAATGATAGAGTTATCTCAAATCACCATGCATATTCTTAGCTCTAGGATGCGCTGCATAAGGGGCTCTATGAGCCTCTAGCATAATAGTATTATGAAAATCTCTTGTATAAGGTACTTAGATGCGTCTTCTATGATGTAATAGTCCATCAGAATCCAAGGAATACTCTGAGAATCTCTGCACAAGGGGTCTCTAAGAGCATAACAACTGACAAACCTCTACATACAATTCATCCTCCCGCAAATGATGTAGTATACGATCTCTCAAATTTTTACCAGTGATCATAGATGATAACTCATGTCGTCTCCTACTCAAGGCATCAATGAATACATTCTCCTTCTCTTTGATATAATGGACATCAAATTCATACTCACATAAGAACTCCATCCACCTCCTCTTCCTAGTGTTAAGGTTTGGTTGAGTGAATATATACTGCAAACTCTGATGGTCTGAATGAAGCTCAAATCAATGTCCTAAGAGGAAGTGTCACCATCTTACCAATGCATGCACCACTGTCACAAGCTCAAGGTCATGGGTAGGGTAATTGAGGTCACGAGTCTTAAGTTTCCTAGACTCATATGCTATAGCTTGCCCATCCTGCATAAGTACTGCCCCCAAACCATCTAAGGATGCATTCGTGTAGACCACAAAGTTTGTTGATGGCTCTGGCACTGCTAAAATAGGTGCACTAGTAGGTGCTTTCTTGAGTTCCTAAAAGGCCCTCTCGCACTTTTTTGTCCATTCAAATTTCTTTCCCTTTCGCTGAAGGGATGTGATAGGATGATCCACTCTAGAGAAACCCTCAACAAATCACCTATAGTATCCTACGAGACCCATGAAACTCCTAACCTTGGTCACAGTAGTAGGTGTTGGCAAATTCATAATGGCATCAATCTTAGATGGGTCCACTAAGATCCCATCACCTGATATAAAATGACCTAAATATCTAACCTCTAATCTAAAAAAGGTACATTTTGACAAGCTTCCATACAACTGATTATCCCTCAAACACTATAATACCTTCCTCAAGTGCTCCTCATGTTCCTTCTCATTACGAGAATATATCAATATGTCATCAAGGAACACAACAAAAAACCTATCAAGGAAAGTGCAAAATACCCCATTCATGAGGCTCATGAATATAGTAGGGGCATTCGTAAGACCAAAAGGTACAACTATGAACTCATAATGTGTGTATCTAGTCCGGAAAGCTGTCTTGTGGATATCACTTTCCATGATTCTCAACTGATGGTATCCTGATTTAAAATCTATCTTGGAGAACACACGGGCACCCTGTAACTGATCAAACAAGTTGTCAATCCTAGGAAGTGGATATCGATTCTTAATGGTTAATTTATTCAACTGTCAGTAATCTATATAGAACCTAAGAGAACCATCCTTCTTTTTGACAAAGATAACTGGTGCACTCCAAGGAGAGACACTAGGTTGTATGTTCCCCTTCTCAAGGAGATCCTCTAGCTGAATCTTGAGCTCCTTAATCTCATTAGGAGACATCCTGTATGCTTCTCTAGATACTGGTGCAGCTCCTAGCATGAGGTCTATATAGAAATCAACTACTCTATGGGGAGGCATACCAGGTAATTTTGAAGGAAACACATCGGAAAGCTCCTGTAACATAGGATGATCATCAAGAGAGGTTTCCTTTTCTTCTTCTTCCCTATCACTGATAGTGATGGAAAATAACTAGCACCCCTTTTGCATGCACCACTTAAGTTGCACATCTAAAATCATACGAATGGATACCACCCTCTCAACTCCTAGAATAACTATAGAATTGCCACCATAATCTAAAATTTCTACCTTCTTTTGCTGACAATCTAGCTTGGCCCTATGGGCATAAAGCATCTCCATGCCAATTAATATCCCATAGGATCCAAGAGGTGTGATACGTAGATCTACTATGGTAGTCATGGTACCAATCTGAATCTGGAAATCCTTAACTAAGGAAGTGATGGGTACTCGAGAATCTGAGGCTAACTCTACCTGCCAACTAACTTCTTGTCTAGTTGCCACTAGCCCGCAACGCTCCACGACTAATGGAGAAACAAAAGAAGTTGTAGCACCTGAATCAAATAGACTAGTAACTCTGTTACCTCCAATCATACCTGAAGCCTCAATCATAGTAGCCTGATGTTCTTCCTGGCGGTTGTCAACCACCGCAAAAACTCTATGGGATCTACCCATATCTCTGACCATGGGCTCTCATGATGTAGTGCATTGACCACCCCCTAAGCAAAGTCCCTAGCCAAGTACCCAATGGCACCACAAGAGTAGCATGGTCCTCAAGTCTGAACTGGGTACCCTGGGGTCTAGAGAACTGTGAGCCCACTGTCCTACGAGAACCACTATAACCACCCCTGGAGGAATGCTGAGTCCTAGCTGGGGTTGTGGATAATTCCTGTGACCTCTGGTCCCTACTAGAAGCCAGTGACTACCACTATTTTGGCTTGGAGCCCTGTTATCCCTGAGGAGCCCTCTATCTCTATCCCTAATGTGACTGTTGCTGAGGTGGAGGGGGTTTGTAGGACCCTGATGAATGCCTGTTATTGTTATGATTATTTCTATTACCCTTCCAATGTGTTTTCTCATACCCTGAATTCTATGGTATGGTATTTTAGTTCTGAGGCCGATCTCGTGCATCCTATCCCCTACCCTGAATCTCCTTAGTAATCAAGGCCTTTTCTATGGCCTCTCAGAGGTTTCTTCGTGCTTCCATGCGTACTGAACTAGATATAGATGCATTCAACCCACTTACAAAGTGGTTGACCTTGATCTTCTCATCTCTCATATAATCTACATAGGGTAGAATTTCCAACAACTTACACTCATACTATTTCATGGTGAGTCCCCTCTACTATAGATCATGAAATTCATCTATCCATCACTGTCTATAGTGCTCAGATAGGTAACAGTCTCTGAATCTCTCTAGGAAGGTGCTCCAAGTGAGGGTGTCAATAGCCATATTACCCTTTAACTCCTCTATCCTCCACCAAATAGTTGTTGATCCCCTCAACAAGTGGATAACAAAGTGTGCCCTCATATTTCTCCCATAAGGGCGCAATCCAAAACACCTCTTGAGACTCAAAAGAAAAGACTTAGCCTCACTCCCACCCATGGCTCCTAAAAAAGGTGGTGGGTTAAGGCATATTAGTTCCTTGATATGGTCCCTTGTATCATGAGGTACACTCTCATAAGCTGGAACAACTGCTTATGGAGTTTGGATGTGTACTAACTCACCCTCATGGTTAGCATGGTCCTCCACAATCCTAGGTGGGGGACTCCTACTGTGCTCATGCGCTACACCCCTAGATCTTGCCTACTGATTATCCTATGGTATACTGTCCAAAATGATCCCAAAATGATTTTGAAGAGCATTCAGTACATCATGGTTTGGATTGGGGGGTTGTTTGGGAGGAGGCCTCTAGTCCTCACCAATACCTCCTAAATCATGTACCAACTAAACTCATACCAGAGGGGCACGTTTATGGCCTCGTCCACGGGCGTGAGCTTTCCACATTATCGGAGGCATCCTACACAATACGGAAAGGGGATAAGTTGAAAGTAATATTGTAGTATGAAGATAATGTTTTAAAGTTGTTGTGATTGTTTTAACTAATTTTGATTTGTTTTTGATAAAGTTGAAACAAGAGTTTAATGTTTGTGAAACGTAGGGGGTTTAAGGTTCCAATGTTGAAACTTGGCTCTGATACCAAGTGTCATGCCCAAAAATTTGTGCCCAAAAATGGAACAAATTTTTTTTGAACGGTTAATTAAAGACCCTTAAGAATGCAGTTAAGGTGTTAACCAAGCTTGGTAAGCTAAGGTCAAGAATACTTGGTTAGGGTATTAGGTCAGAATCATTACGATCCATAAGTAGGGCTAAGGGGAAATCATGACCACTTGTAAACATCCCTCACCCCTACGTCAACCATTCTAGTTTTAAGTTGGTCCTTGATACTAGTAAGTACAAGACCTACCATTTCAGACATGAGGAGGTGGACCTAAGAAAGGTTAACCCAGTTTCAAAAATTTTACTAAAGTTATCCCTAAAGACTAACCTTATGGTCTATCGTAAAACAAATGGCAATAATATTTTCGTAACATTTTGTTTTATACACTTCTTAATAGAGTTTGATGATGTGTCAGGAATCTTCCTATAATATGCGTTAAAGACAAGTTAAAAACTTGATGATTTTATTTAAGAATTATGACAATGCTATTTTTACGATGGCCAATATACTGGCCACATATATTGGTACCATAAAAATAACCTTATCGGAATAGAATCTATTATCTTAGACTAGTTAATACTTTAATTTACTAACTGCATTTTATGAAATCTACCAACACCATTGTTTAATCGTTTTAATCTAACACCATTGGTAGCTTACTAACATCTTTGTTTGATCATTAGTTGGAAACTTTATCTCCCCATTTAAATCTAAATATGTTAAAAGTTTCTATAGCCTATAAGAGGTTTTATCTTAATCTAGATGACCTATGGACAATTTAACAATTAAATTAAATATCATTTAACCTTTAATTTAGATTGTTAACTAATGTTGTTATATTATTCTCACAGTAAAATCCAAACAATAATTAAAAAAAACACC
>MU225489.1:1335413-1365827 GCA_018584345.1 Thuja plicata | reverse complement strand
AGATGAGCTGAGGTTGCTCCTTAAATCCCCCTTAGGGGTATTTTTGTTTATTCTTAATGGGCTAGCCAGTTCAAGGGCTACCACAATATCAGGCTGATCTTTCTTATCCAGGAGGGTTTGGCTCCCCTCCAGGGGTGGAGTCCCAGATTGGGACAGTTCAGACGCCTTCCCTAAGGTAGCGTGGGTCTCCTAGATAGCAACGGCAGGGGGCACTTCCAAACTCCCATGAGCCAGTATCCGGGGGGAGACAATCTCACCATCTTCCGGAGTCAGAACACTAACTGTAGTATTCTGAACTCTTGGGGTCAGCCCATCTAAATCCATCTTCTCAGCATCCAACGGTGGCATGTTCCCCACCTGTTCCTTCAACACCTCAGGCTGGGGGGTCACAGTAAGGCCCTTGTCTTTGTTTTGCTGCCTCTTTTCTGAAGAATTAGCCTTGCAGGAGTCACTAGCGTGTCCCCTCCATTCACACTTTCTGCAAAACAGGGTGGCATTCTCATAGACCAAAGCTTGGGTCCATCTACCCAGTTTGGATTTCAATATAACAAAGTTGGGTAGAACTTTGTTCACATTGACATTCACGCAGAAACGAGAAAACACAAGCCTAGATTTAGATCTTGTTACCTGGTCCGTTGTTATGAAAGCACCAAAAGAATCTCCAATCCATCTGAAAAAAATTTCATCCCAATATTCAAGTGGGAGGCCTGGGAGGCGAACCCAAACAGGGGCTGACCTAGCAAGGTCTGTTGCCGGATTAAAACCTGGTTTCCACTTCACAAGGGCAAGGAAGTGCTTTCCATAGACCCATGAGCCAGAAAGTACTCTGGTCATATCCTCCATAGTGGTGAATCTAAACAGAAAGAACCCACCTGGCATAGCCGATACCAGAGCAGAACCCTTGATCTTCCACTGATTAGCAACCCATTTTTGAACCATCTCGATGGAAGGCCGAAAATCGAAAAATCTACCCACCAGAGCCAACTGGAAATCAGCCATTGTGTGATTAACAATAGAGTCCGGGAGGGACAGTTCTGCACCTTCTTTAGTCTACGCAAAGTCCACCAAAAGGGCCTGCAAAGATTGTTGAGCCTCACCAACAAGGGCCCCCTTCCAGTTCGGTTTAGGGGACTCAACAGAAGAAGACGATGCCTTTTGGGAGTCCACCGTTGACTCTGTCACATTGCATGTGATCTGGGGTCCATCCGGACCAGCAGCTGCGCCTACCAAGAGGGTAGCATCTCCCCCCGGGGAGGCGGGCATGGGGTCCTCAATTTGAAAATGGCTTGGGCGGGAAAGTTCAGAGCGTAATAGTTGCAGAGCGTAATTTTGAAAAGTTGTCATGACAACATTTCCTAAATTTTAAAAAAGGGCTTTAATGGTGCCCAAATACTGACCTTAGGGTCTGACCATGAAGGGATGACATATATAAGGTGGAAGAAGCCCTAAACTAAGGTTTGTTTGTCATTGTGTATGGACTAAGTATTGGAAAGGAGAGTTTTTCGCTATGTTTTGTAACAAAGCTTTGATCCATTCGGTTAGTTGATTGAAAGTAATGAATTAATGCATTTATACTTTGTTTTTTGACATGTAATTACTCATTTTATCATTGATTTGGTTATCTAGTGTTAGTGGTTAGGCTTTTGTAAATTTTTTCTTTTCTTCTAGTTTGTTGTCTGGTTTTGAGAAAGTCATGTAAATATGCACCCCACCTGAATTTGTTAGTAATAACTGAGAGGGGGGGGGGAGGCGGTGAATTAGTGCCCTCAAAAATTAATCCTTAAATCAACCCTTCAAAATTAGTACCACAAATTATACCTCTAGTTATCTTCAGTCGTATAAGATAAATGCCTTGAAATACTTTTATCAAATTTCTACTTGTTGAAATGCTTTTTAAAACCTTCTTATGTATATTTACCGATAAACAATATTTCTATTTACCGAAAAATAGTAAATAACTAGTGTATATGGATCAATCTAGAATAAATTATGTGAAATGAAAAAGAGTAAAGTAATGAAACATAAACACATAACACATGGATTTGTAACGTAGAAACCCTTTTAAGGGAAAAACCACTGGGACTGGTACCCCAAATTTTCACTCTTCTGAAGTGAGCTCGATTAAGAGTCAACCATGTTAAAGGTTACAAACACACTATTAGCTATGGTGTTGTTAGAGGATTTAAAATATAGTTTGTCACTTAGTATATGGCATCTTATGCTACCATCCTTGATCAAACACTAACTTGGCCTATCAATAGGCATTGGGTATATCCAATGCTACTTTGTATGATCAAACTTTTTGATACTCCTTGGAATGTATCTCAATTAGAAAAGTCTTTTAAGTCTTTCTTGGTTAAGAGACTTGATGCTTCAATGGTTAAAATGAAACAATAAAGTGATATGTTCACACATACAACTTGAATTGTAGATTTTCAAATCTATTGTAAGTGCATTACCTCTCTGATCAATATAATCAATTCAATACATTTTCTCCACACTATTCTACTCTGTGATGTTGTTTCACTGTTCGTTGGTGTCTGTAGAATCTAGATCTTTCCTTAGCTTGTTGATCAGGTCTGAATGAAGACTTTCTTCTCCTTCAAAATATCTTTAGCATCTATTATCTTTTCACTCCCCTTCACCCAAAATTTGTAATGAATTAGGTTGTCTCTTTATAGACATGATTTCACCATTTCTAGGTTGTATATTTTCTTGATCTTGCTATGATCCACAACTTTCACCAATTAGATTTAAAGAAAAACTCTAGTTTTATCTCGTAGAGATCTAGTTTCCAACTGTACAAAGAAGCTTTAAATCCATTACTTATCTACGGCTTTATCTTGTTGATTAAAACAATGATAAATATCAGTTAATCCTATTTTTAGCTATTGACAGCTAAGCATTTTGTCATTTTTGAACTCTCTATTTTGTCAGTCAATACTTCAGTTAGTCATCAGTTATAACTGACTGTTCCATCGGTGTGACCTTCGAGATCTCTATCCATCAGGAAACACTATAATTTTGTCCATCGGGTTACTCTATGTTTTTCTCATCAGGAAACACTGTGACTTTTCCCATTAGTAATGCTTTGCATTTTCTCATCAGGTAACACTGTGACTTTTCTCTTTTACTCTTTCCATCGGTGTGCACTCTGTCAGTGTATATAGTCACTTTGTGAATACTTGACTTATATGCATTACTGATAGCATATCATTTGATTCATTAGTTCTTTGAATTCTTTGGCAGTATGTCCATGACCATATAGATTATATCAAGTTGACATAAATGAAAATACAATACATTAACTGATTTAATGCCTTGCATGATCATCAACTTAAAATCTTCAAACATTCAATTATTTATGGTTCATCAATCTCTCCCTTTGGCATTGATGGAAATAAACTACATTATCACACTATATTACAACTAATACAAGATGAATTATTACAGTTTAATTTCATCAAACTACCAATCTTATATACTATAACTGATACAAATATCTAGTTCTCAATAAGCTCTTATTGTTGGAGATTTGCTTCTGTACAAATAGTTAATTGTATGTTTGTCATTGATGAAAACATATAATACACAATAGTGTCCTATAAGAAATTATTAGTACATATATTCTAGAGCCTTACGTGTTTACATCTATGTTGTATACATGTTCTAGATGCAATGTTCATACATGCAGAGTCAGATATGCAGTTTCAATTGGGTTATGTTAATCTGTTTTGGCAGTTACAGCTTCTAGAGATTATCTGTTAAGAGCCGACGTATTTACATTGTTTGTTGAGTTGCACTTATCTTCAGGACATGCATGTTTATATACATGTTTAGATATGATTTAATGATTATTATCCAAAGGTGCTAAAAATGTTTTAACAAAAGCATTATGTTTGAGTAAAATTGGTAGAGTCGACTATATGAAGCAACGTGTCCACTCATCTTGAGTTGCACGGTCCTAGCTTTGATTGCGTGCTTAGTTAAGCCGACAAGGAAGTTTTTGAAGTGTTTCCTATAACCTTCGTGACCTTATCTTAGGGAAGATACAAATAGCAGTTCAATTTTGATTGCAAAGTGTAAAAAATGAAGTAAAAAAGAAAAGACAGAGAAATACAGAAAGTTAGACAGTAAAATTTGAAGATCTATGTGAAGAAGAAGAAGATTAAAATTCATTGGAAATGATCAAGATAGAAGGTTTATTCATACAGTTCATTATCATATATAGTGTATATCTTCCTTACAGAAGGTTGTATCCTTCAGCATTTGAGAAGTGAGCTCTTGGACAGTGTGTCCTGACCCCTAATAGGGTTATTTGTAAAAGACTCCTAACAGGGTCTGACCTTTGACTAGGTCTCTGTACTTATTGCATTGTAAAGATCAACTCCTAACAGGGTTGCAAGATCTTCTAACAAGGATCATTATAAAATAGTACAGTTATTTGTGGGTGCTAATTCCCATTGGGGTTTTAACCTAATTTGGTTTTCCCCATCACCAAAATTGTGTTATTCAATTCTGTGGTATCTTGTTGAGTTTATGTTGAAATTTATTCTGTACTTAATTGAAAAAGAATTGAATCTTGTAGATAACTAATTCACCACCCACCCCTCTTAGTTATCTCTTGGGACTATTCCTAACAATGGTATCAGAGCCAAGTGCCTTAGAGAGAAATCTTAACAACTTAAGGTAGATCAGATGGCATACTTCATAAAAGAGATTCCTAAGTTTGATGGAGAGAATTATCTTGATTGGAAGAACAAAATGATAGCACATCTATAGTGCATTGGTTTTGAGATTTTTGAAATAGCCACACAAGAAGTTGTTTTTCCCTCTCTGAAAGAACTTGCAAAAGATGATGCTACTAATAAACAAAATAATGTATTCATCGCTAATGCAATTTCATAGGAAGCCCTTATAAGTGCATTATCTGACAGTGAATTCTCTAAGATTAAGAAATTAGACAAAGCTTACACCGTATGGAAGTATTTAGAAGATATGTTTGAAGGAGATATTCAAGCAAAGAATGCACAGAGAAAGACATGGAAAAATAAGTATAACAACTTAGAGATGCTACCTGAAGAGAACATTAGAGCTTACAATCAGAGGATTAATGAAGCAATTTCAGGAATCATAATTAATGGTGGAGAAATTTTAGAGGAAGACATAATGGACAAACTGATGACTACATTGACAACAGACTATGAGAGAAAGATCAATATCTTAGATGAGACTATGCAATTTTCAAAAGACTTCAAGAGAGAGACTTTGATTAGAAAAATCTCTACATTTGAGATATCAAGATTGAAGACAGAACCTAAAAGTGAAACAACTTTCAAAGCCTCAGTCCATAGTAAGAAATCCTTGAGCAGCTCTAGTAATAAAGAGAAAGAAAAAGTGGATACAGAAGTAGAAGAAATCATTTCTATGATTTCCAAGAAAGAAAGAAAAGGTAAAGGAAAATATGAAGAATAGCTACCATTAAAATGTTTTTCATGCAACAAAGTTGGTCATTTTGCATCTAAGTGTCCTACAAGAGTCAAGAAATTCAGATAAGATTACAATCCAAAATATACTAAGGAATGCTATCATGTTGAGGATGGTGTAATTGATGATGACTCAGGAGAAGATGAAATTGGATTCCTTGCCATTAAAGACATTGAGAAAATGCTTAAAGAAATGGACAATGAAGATGAAAAGAAAGCACAAGAGTTAGCAATAATTTCCAAAGTAGACATCATAACTAACTGGATCATTGACAACGAATGCTCACATCACATGATAGGAGACAAAGATAGATTTGTACATCTATACAAGTACAAAGGTGTTATTGTTATATTTGGAGATAACACTCCAAAACCTATCATAGGCAGAGGTTCTATTACCCTATATGGAAAGAACAAGATAGATGATGTTCTTTATATTGATGGTTTACATCATAACCTACTAAGTGTTGGAAAATTGCTTGACAAAGGATATCAGTTGGAATTCAAAGACAACAAGTACATCATTAATAAAAAACAAGGAGATATGATTGAATTAGGCTCTAAGACTAAAGGTAATGTCTTTCAGCTCAATTCAGAAGTAAGTTGTCTTGTTGCAAAAGTAGATGATAGTTGGCTATGGCACAAAAGACTTTGTCACATAAATTTTGACAACAAAGTAAAGATAAGGGATGTAAAGGTAGTAAGAGACCTTCCTAGTATTGCAATACTAGTTGATACTATATGTAGGGTATGTGTTATGGGAAATCATGTAAGAATCTCATTAGGAAGAAAGAAGAACTCAACATAAAAAAAATTGGATCTAATTCAAACAGACTTATGTGGTCCTACTCAAACTAGATCATACTATGGAGAAAGGTAATTTATTTTGTTTGTTGATGATTTTTAAAGGATGATGTGGATTATGTTCTTAAAGGATAAGTCTAAATCTTTTGAGAAGTTCAAAATATTTAAAGCTAAAGTTGAAAATGAGTCTAGATTAAAACTAAAGTGTCTAAGATCAGATAGAGGAGGAGAATTCACCTCTGACTAGTTTTATGAATATTGTGAAAAAAATGAGATCAAAAGGCAGTTGAGTGCTCCTAGAACCCCTCAACATAATAGAATTGCATAAAGAAGAAATAGGATCATACTTGACACAACACGCACTATAATGATAGAAGGAAAAGTAGCACACATCTATTGGAGAGATGCAGTCAATACAACAGTCTATACTATCAACAAAATACAACTAAGGCCAGGCACAGATAAGACACCTTATGAACTTTGGTTTGGTAATATGCCTATAGTATAATACTTCACAATATTTGGAAGAAAATGCTACATCAAGAGAGATGATGGTTTTTGTAAGTTTGATGCCATAAGTGATGAAGGTATTTTCCTTGGTTACTCTACTAAAAGCAAAGCATATAGATGTTTTAACTTGAGATTGAAGAAGATAATTGAAAGTACACATGTGATGATTGATGATAATTTCATGATTCAAGAAGGATACTATGATTGTGCACCTATGATTGAAGATGAACCCAGGCCTAGCAGTAAAGAAATAGTTATTGAAGAAATGTTTGATTGTATTGATGTATCATGTAATGACCCTGAAACAAGAAAAGAGGAATCACATATTACAGATGAAGATCTCACACCTAAAGTTCCAAAATTCACAACTAGATATCATTCAATGGAAGATATCATTGGAGATCAGAGCACTAGTGTTTTGAAAAGATCTAAAGAAAAGGTTAACAGTTGATTAAGAGGTGTGTTTACTTTCACAAATTGAACCTTTAAGTGTTGAAGATACATCTAATGATTTAGATTGGTAGAAAGCTATGAAAGAAGAATTAGATCAGATAATTAAGAATGATATATTAGAATTGGTTCCTAGACCTTGTGACTAAAATGTGATTGGAACAAAGTGGATATTCAGAAATTAGATGAATGAAGAAGGTACAGTGGTAAGAAAAAAAGAAAGACTGGTATGTAAAGGATGTGCGTTGAGAGAAGGAATAGACTACACTGACACATTTTCCCTTGTGAGTAGACTGGAAGATATCAAGTTGTTTTTGGCCTATGAAACATTCAAAAACTTTGAAGTATATCAAATGGATGTCATGTCAGCTTTTCTGAACGATGAATTGAAGGAAGAAGTTTACATAGAACATCCTGACGTATTTAATTTGTCAGACAAACCAAACATGGTATGCAGACTAAAGAAAGCCCTTTATGGACTTAAACAGGCCCCAAGAGCATGGTATGAAAGCCTTGATGGTTACTTGACAAATATTGGATTAAAAAAGGGAGCAACAGACTGTAACTTATTCATGAGAGAGACACCTGATGGACTACTACTTGTTGCTATCTTTGTTGATGACATTATCTTTGGAGGTAATGACAATATTAGTGTAGAATTCACCAAAGATATGCAAAGTGAGTTTGAAATGAGCAGGATTGGACCTATCAAATATTTTTTGGGATTAAATGTAAAACAAACAGACAAAGGCATATTCATAAATCAGTCTAAGTATGTGAAGGAGATATTGAAGACTTTCAAAATGGAAGATTGCAAACTAGTAAGCACCCTCATGATAACAGGAAGCAAGATTTCTAAAGAAGATAACTCCACAATAGTTGACAAAAAATTATACAAGTCTATGATTGGAAAACTCATATATCTTACTCAATCTAGACCAGATATTTCTAATGCAGTTGGCATTGTTTGAAGATTTGCAGCTGAACCCAAACAAAATCACCTAATGGAAATAAAAAGGATATTCAGATACTTAAAGGGGACTATAGACTATGGTTTATGGTATCCTAACTCAGAGAATATACAACTTCATGTGTATATAGATGTAGATTGGGCAGGTTGTGTTGATGATAGGAAGAGTACCCCAGGAGGAGTATTTCTTGGAGACAGGTTGGTTACTTGGACAAGCAAGAAGTAGAATTGTATCTCTCAGTTAACAACAGAAGCTGAGTATGTTGCAGAATCATTAAATTGTTCAACAATGGTTTGGATCAAATAGATGATTAAAGACTTTGGTATTTAGATTGATTATCCTATTGTTATTCACTATGATAACACTAGCACTATAAATATGTCAAAGAACCCTGTGATGCACGCAAAGACAAAACACGTTGAGATCAAATACCATATCCTAAGAGAAAAAGTTGCAGACAGAGAAGTAAAGTTGGATTATGTGAGCACTAAAGAATAGTTAGTAGAAATTTTTACAAAGCCTTTATCAAAAGATACTTTTGAGTATCTCAGGGAGAAGCTAGGATTAATTCCCTTTCCTGAGTTTAATTAGAATTTACAGCAAGAGCATCAGTCCTAGGTGACTGATGAATGGTTGCGTACTCTACTTCTGGATTAGTACCTGTGCTTACTTGTTTTGGCATCCTTTTCCATTGATGTCAAAGGGGGAGTATATAGTAAGGGGGAGTATATACTCTAGGGGAGTATACAAAAATGAAAAATACAGTAAAAAAAGATGCATTAGTAAAGATGAGCTTTTGATGAGGATATTGAGAAGATTGTAAAAAAGGAGGATACTTTGGGTTGATGGTGTTTTTCATATCATATGTTGCCATCAATGTCAAAGGGGGAGATTTTTGGAGATTTGCTTCTTTGCAAATAGTTAATTGTATGTTTGTCATTGACGACAACATATAATATACATCAGTGTCCTATAAGCAATTATCAATACATATATTCTAGAGCCTTGTGCATTTACATCTATGTTTTAGACATGTTGTGGATGCAATTTTCATACATGTAGAGTGAGATATGCAATTTAAATTGAGTTATATTAATCTATTTTGGTAGTTATAGTTTCTACAGATTATCTGTTAATAGCTGATGTATTTACATTGTTTGCTGAGTTGTGCCTATCTTTGAGATATGCATGTTTATATTCATGTTTAGTTATGAGTTAATGATGACTATCCAAAGGTGCTAAATGTGTTTTAATAGAAGCATGATGTTTGAGTAAATTTGGAAGAGCCGACTATGTGAAGTGACGCATCCACTCATCTTGAGTTGCGCAGTCCTAACTTTGATTGTGTGCTTAGTTAAGCTGACAAGGAAGTTGCTGAAGTGTTTCCTACAGCCGACGTGACCTTATCCTTGGGGAAGATACAAATAGAAGTTCAATTGTGATTGCAAAGTGTGAAAAATGAAGTGAAAAAGAAAAGATAGAGCAGTGCAGAAAGTTTGATAGTAAAAGTTGAAGATCTATGTGAAGAAGAAGAAGAATATTACAATTCATTGGAATTGATCAAGAGAATAGGTTTATTCAAACATTTCATTATTAGATACAGTGTATATCTACCTTACAGAAGGTTGTAGCCTTCATCATTTGAGCAGTGAGCTCTTGGATAGTGTTTCCTCACCCCTAACAGGGTTATTTGTAAAAGACTCCTAACAGGGTCCAAACCTTGACAAGGTATTTGTACTTATTGTATTGTAAATATCAAATCGTAACAGGGTTGCAAGATATTCTAACAAGGATCATTATAAACTAGTACAATTATTTTTTGGTGTTAATGCCCACCAGGGTTTTTACCTAATTTGGTTTTCCCCGTCACCAAAATTGTGTTTTTCAATTCTGTGGTACCTTGTTGAGTTTATGTTTAAAGTTACTCTATACTTAATTGAAAATGAATTGTATCTTGTAGATAACTGATTCACCCCCCCTCTCAGTTATCTCTTGATAATATTCCTAACTTATAGCTTAGATTTGATTCTTGCAGCTCTCTGTCTGTCTTTAATCCCTTTACTAGATTGATGTAGAATCTTTCTTTTTCTGATGTGATGTGCTATTCTCCTATGTCAAACTCTCTCCCTTTCATTTTTCTCTTTTCTTTTGATGTCTCTGGTTAGTAATTCTCTTCCTTTGTATGTACTCTCCCTTTCTAGTTACATCTCTCCCTTTGGATAATGTGATGGATATAATCTCTCCCTGATGTATAATCTCTCCCATGAATATAATTTCTCCCTAATATGATACCTTGGTGTGATAATGGATATAATCTCTCCCTTTGATAGTAATGCCAAAAAAATATTTTGTATAGTAATGCCAAACAAATCCTTTCTATCCATAATATACTCCTTGAATTTCCCAATCCATCAACAATGCAATAACTCTGGTGCTTGGAGTATATAAATACCTTACTATGTATATATTTATCTTTGAAGTTCATCTTTGTGCTTGCATCAACATGAATGATATTCTGATAATATGTAGGCTGATGTAACCTTCTAATCATTTTACTAACCAGTAGACAAGGGTCTGACCCCTAGTCTCTTTCTCATGTATTCAAATGCATCCTTGGGCAGTGGTTTGCTGAAGATATCGGATAATTGTTCCTTAGATTGCACATACTCAAGTATCACCTCCTTTGCTTGAAATTGTTCTCTCAAATAATGATACTTGATGGCAATATACTTTGTCTTAACATGCATGACTGGATTCTTGGAAATGTTTATTGCACTGGTATTATCACAATAAATAATTACTGGTTCAAGAATTTTCATTTGCATACCTTCCAGTAACTATTTGATCCATGCAATATTTGAGCAATTTTCATTAGCAGCAACATACTCTTCTTTTGTAGTAGACTGAGAGATGCATCCTTGTTTCTTGTTGATCGATGTGACAAGTCTATCACCCATAAAGAATGCTCCTCTAGTTGTGCTCTTTCGGTCATCAATATTTCTAGCCGAATCAGCATCGGTAAAGACCTTAAGTTTAAATTTCCCTTCTCTTGTATACCACAAGCGATATTCCTCACTATTCTTCAGATATATTAGGATTCGTTTCACAGTAGTCATATGTGATTTCTTGGGATTAGCAAAAAAATTTGCAACTATTCCTACTGCATGTGCAATATGTGGTCTAGTATGTACAACATACTTTAAGTTTCCAATCATTGATCTGTACAAAATCTGATTTACCTCTGATGACTTGTCCTCCTTTGTCATCTTACATCCATTATCCATCAGTGTTCCAATTGGCTTGGAATCTTCCATCTTGAATATTTTTAGCACTTTCTTAATGTATTTGTATTGTGTAATGAAAATACCTTCATCTTGTTGCATGATGTGTAGTCCAAGAAATAACTTGATCTCTCCAAACATAGACATCTCAAACTCTTTGCTCATTTTATTTGCAAATTATTTGCATAGCATATCATTGCCTCCACATATGATGTCATCAACAAATATCTCAACAATCAAAATGTTAGCATCAGTATCTTCCTTTAAATAAAGATTATTGTTTTCACTAGTCCTTACAAATCCAATACTTATGAGATAGGAATGAAGTATTTCATACCAGGCTCGGGGTGCTTGTTTCAATCCATACAAGGCTTTGTGTAGTATACATACCATGTCCCTCTTGTCTAGATCAACATACCCTTCTGGTTGTTCAATGTATACCTCTTCTTCAAGTATTCCATTTAGGAATGCAGACTTGACATCCATTTGGTATACCTTGGATCCTTTACATGCAGCATAAGCAAGTAATTTTCTCATTCCTTCTAGCCTATCAATGGGTGTAAAGGTCTCTCCATATTCAATCCCTTCTTCTTGTGCATACCTGTTGCATACTAGTCTTTCTTTGTTTCTAGTGACTTCTCCATTCTCATTTAGTTTATTCCTGAATATCCATTTTGTACCGATGACATTCTTGTCATCTGGTCTAGGTGCAAGTGTCCATGTCTTTTTTTTCTCTATCTTCTCAATCTCCTCAGTCATAGAACTGATCCATTCATCATTATCAAGTACAACATTGACAGGTTTTGGCTCATAATCACAAAAAAGACATCTTGTATTTAGAGACTTACTTCTAGTTCTCATACCAGCCTTCTTATCTCCAATGATCTAGTTCTATGGATGGTTCCTTCTAACATATCTGGCAAGTATAGGTTCAATTCTTTGTCTATCAGCTTGATCATCATTGTGTCCCTCACTCTGATATCCATCGCTTGGTACATCATCTTGAGAAATATCTTGATTGTCGATATTTGCAGCCTGATGCTCGAGTATAATAATTTGTTGCTCGTGAGATCTACATTGTTGGTCAGGTAGAGTGTCCAATTCTTCATTGTAAACAAACCTGTTGTAGTCTTCTAGTTCTTTTTTTCTTTCATTTTTATTCTTCTCTGCAAATTCATCTATCTTTACATTTGCACTTTCAACAATTTTGTTAGAGGCTTTATTGAGACATTTCCAAGCCTTTCTCTTTGTGGAATACCCTAGAAATATTTATTCATCACTCTTGGAGTCAAGCTTCCCATTTCTATCATCTTTTAAGATATAACATATACTACCAAAATTTTTGAAGTAACTTACATTGGGTGTGTAACCTTACCATAGCTCATAAGGTGTCTTTCTTCAATTGTTCTCTATTCAATGTGTAAACAGTAGTACTAACAGCTTCCCTCAAAAATATTTGGGTGATTCCTTTCTCTATCATCAGTGTCCTTGCACAATCAACAATGGATATCTTCCTTCTTTCAGCAATTCCATTTTGTTGTGGTGTTCTCGGTGCAGAGACCTATCTTTTGATTCCATGCTCATTACAAAACTTAGTGAATTAATCTGAAATAAATTCCCCTCCTCTATCTGATCTTAAGCATTTCAATTCTTTACCACTTTATTTCTCTACCTTTTCTTTGTACCACTTAAACATCTTGAATGCTTCAAATTTATCTTTTAGAAACATAACTGTCATCATTCTAGAGTAATAATCAACAAAGAGAATAAAATATTTATCACCATAATAACTATTTTTCCTCATGGGTCCACATAGATCAGTATGGACTAATTCTAGAATGGCATCAGATGTATGGATTTTTGTTTTGAAACTAGACTTTGTCATCTTACCTTTTTAACAATTTTTGTACATGATATTGTCAGGCTTAATCATCGTCGGTAAGCCTCTTACATTTCTCTTTCTGTTTATCTTTATCATGTTGTCAAAGTTTACATGACAAAATATTTTGTGCCACAACCATATGTCTTCGTTTCTAGCCATTAAGCAAGTGGTGTCAGTATCATTCAGATAGAATAAGTTACCTTTTGTGTGCTCACCGGTACCAATCAGACTTCCTGATTTATTGAGGATCTTTTCCTTCTTATTTTCAAATGCTACTCTGTGACCTAAATTATTCAACTTAGAAACACTCAATATATTATAGTTCAATCCTTTCACCCAATAAGTATTTTCATATTTTATCAGGTTATTCAACATTATGGTTCCTTTACCTTCAATTGGACAAGGTGTGTCATTACCCATTCATACTGAACCACCATTATAGTATTCAAAAGTCTCAAAATTTTGTTTGTCACCAGTCATATGGTGAGTGTAGCCACTATCTATGATCTAGACATCATTTTTACTAACTTTAGATGTGAGTGCAGTTTCTACATACCTTCTCTTCATCATCATCTGAATCATCTTTTACTACCACAAATAGTATCTTGATGTCTTCATCAAATTCAGTGTCAGTATATTCATCTTTGCATTCATCTAGGTAACTGGTCTTCTTTCCTTTGTCCTTGTAGTCTCAGGTATCTCTTCTTTCTGATTGTCGGTTGCTTCTATAATCACCTCTGTCAAACTTCTTTTCAAATGACCTGTCATTACTTCTATTATCTTTTTCTTCTGTTAGGACATCTTGCAGAAAAGTGTCCAATCTCTTTACAATTAAAAAAAATAAGTGGTAATTTACCTTTGTGTTTACCTTTGCCTCTCTGCATTCTTCTAGCCATAAGTGCTTCAATTTCATCAATATCTTCTTCTTCACTTTCACTATCACTATCTTTTCTCATAGTGTGTTTATGACTTGATTTACTTATTCTCAAAGAAGATTTGAATGCAGACTCTATATTTGGTAAGACACTATTATCAAAATTATTCATCTCAAATGAAATTAGTCTTCCAATCAAACTGTATAGAGTAACATTGCTATTTTCTACTACTCTCATTTCTTGTATGGAATATACTCTAATAGCATAATTAGGCAGCAAGGTTCTTAGAATTTTACTTACCACTGTATCCTAATCTAGTACACCTCCAACTCCTCGGATAGCATTGACTACCTCTTTGATTCTTGTGTTGTATTGTGTGATTTTTTCACCTTCTTTCATTCTGTAATCATCAAAATTTCCTCTAAGGATTTTTTCCTTGGCTCTCATAACATTTTTATCACCACCATGTACAAGATTCAATTTTTCCCACATCTGCTTTGCAGTTGTGCATGCTTTGACATCTTCAAATTCAGCAACAGAGAGTGAGGAAGCAAGCTCTATCATCATGCAGTTGTGCTCATGATTCTCTCTCCTTTGTTCAACTATGGGTGCTCCTATGGGAAACACATATTCAGTATCTAAGTATTGAGTAACACCATTTCCAATACCTTATAAGTGGAGTCTCTTCTTTTCCATGAAGCAAAGTTGTCTTTGTTCAACATGGGCACATCTCAACTGTTCATCTTGTGATCTTTAGCTTAGGTCTTGAAACCTTCCTTCTAAGCACACAAGCTCTGATACCAATTGTTAGTAGTAACTGGGGGGTGAATCAGTGGCCTGAAAAATTAATCCTTAAATCAACCCTTCAAACTTAGTACCACAAATTATATCTCTAGTTATCTTCAGTCCTATAAGATGAATGCCTTGAAATAATTTTATAAAATTTTAAATTGTCAAAATGCATTGTAAAACCTTCTTGTTTATGTTTACCAATAAAATGTCTTTCTATTTATCGAAACACAGTAAATAACCAGTGTATACCGATCAATCTTGAATAACTTATGTGAAATGCAAAATAGTAAAGTAATGAAACATAAACACATAACACATGTATTTTTAACCTGGAAACCCTATTAAGGGAAAAACCACTGGGACCGATACCCCAAATTTTCACTCTTTTGAAGTGAGATCAGTTAAGAGCCAACCCTGTTAAGGTTAAAAACACACTATTAGGTGTGACCTTGTAAGAGGATTTAAAAGACAATTTTTCACTTAGTATCTGGCATCTAATGCTACCATCCTAGTTCAAACACTCACAAGGCTTGTCAATAGGTATCACACATATCCAATTCTACTTTGTATGATCAAAATTTTTGATACTCCTTGGGATGTATCTCAATTAGAAAATACTTTTAAGTCCTTCTCAGTTAAGAGACTTTATGATTCAATGGTTAAACTGAAATAGTAAAGCAGTCTGTTCACACATACAACTTGAATTGCAGATTTTCAGATCTATTGTAAGTGCATTACCTCTCTGATCAATATAATCAATTCAATACCTTTTATGCACACTTTTATGCACTCTGATGTTGTTTCACTATTTTTTGGTGTCTGCAGAATCTAGCTCTTTCCTCAGCTTGTTGATTAGGTCTGACTGCAGACTTTCTTTTCCTTCAGAGTCTCTTCAGTATCTACTCTCTTTTCACTCCCCTTCACCCCAAATTCATAATGAATTAGGTTGTCTCTTTATAGACATGATTTAACAATTTCTAACTTCTTTATTTTCTTGATCTTGGCGTGATCTACAATTTTCGCCAATTAGATTTAAATCAAAACTCTAGTTTTATCTCGCAGAGATCTACTTGCCAACTTGACAAAGTAGCTTTAAATCCATTACTTATCTTCAGCTTTATCTTGTCAATTAAAATAATGATAAGTATTAGTTAATTCTATTTTTAGCTCTTGACAACTAAGCATTTTGTCATTTCTAAACTCTCTATTCTGTTGATCAATACTTCAGTTAGTCATTGGTGATAACTGACTGTTCCGTCAGTGTGACTTCATTTGTCTTTTGGATCTCTGTCCATTGGGAAACACTCTAATTCTATCCATTGGATTACTCTATGTTTTTCTTGTCAGGAAACACTATGACTTTTCTCTTCGGTAATGTTGTGCATTTTCTCGTCAGGTAACACTGTGAATTTTCTATTTTACTTTATCCGTCGGTGTGCACTTTGTCGGTGTTTACAATCACTTTGTGAATACTTGAATTATATGCATTTTTGATAGCATAGCCTTTGATTCATCAGTTCTTTAAAGTCTTTGACAGTATGTCCATGACCATACAAATTATGTCAAGTTGAAATCAATGACAATACAATACATTAGCTAATTTAATGCCTTGGATGATCATCAACTTAACATCTTCAAACATTCAATCAGTTATTGTTCATCAGAATACCCATGGTAAAATCTCTATGGCCTCTTGGAATCAATTAGGGGACTCCTTGTACTCTTTAAATATGGATTGTGGAGTTTCTTTGTGTAGGGGAAGCATTTTTAACACCAAGCCCTAGGCGAGTGCCAGTGCATTCTGGTTAGGAGCTTGGAGGAGACAGTAGAAAGAAAGCTTGCTAAATGGATTGGGTGAAACCAATAAATTGTGGGAGCATGTAGAGTAGAGATTCCTTGATAAATAGATGCAAGAAGATGATCAGATGAGTTGAATAGATCACCTAGTTCAAGCCAAGAATATAGATTGGTGTACATGTTCCCAAAACCCTTAAAAGTAGGGGTTTCTTCAAAGTCTTATGTACGGACAGAGTGGGGGTCAAAAAATTTGAAATTCCTAGAGCCTAGGATAGACCTACAGAGAATCCATAATTATTTTGGAGGGTTGTTAAGGTATCTTGTGAAGCATTCCAAGAAAATCCAATTTTAGGAGGCCTAATTAACCAAAAGGCTACAAGGCCTCAAAATAAGAAAACTAAGGACTCGAATAAAAACCTTTATGAGATTCAATCCAATTGAGTTGGAAACCATCAAAGGTGACCTATAAAATATTAGGAGACCCGTCCTAGTATCCAAGATAGAATTGGGTGGTTTGGTGGTTCAATGGAGCCTTTGGTGCATAGTTGAATGGAGAAGGGATTAGTGGAAGTTTGAAGTTTGTGGAGAGTTCAAAGTGAGAAAGAGGATCATATAATTATCCTTTGGATAGGGTAGAGAAGGATACACTAACAAGGTCCAAGGAGAGGTCTCTATTGGAGAAAGAGTTCTCTTGTGAGTGAACTCCCCATTAGTGCATTTTCCTCTTCTTCTACTTCTAACATCTTCTTAAGATTCTTCACTATTTTATTTCTCTTACTATCCATGGTAGTAGCCTTCAAATACGTGGTTATCTTAGATTTTTCTTCTTCATATTTCTGAAATCTCATAGACTTTTTATCAACTTCCTCCCCAAGTAAAGCTGTGATTACTGCATATGTCTAATCTATATTTACTTCATAATGTAATGGTCTTATCCATGCTACCGTAGGTACTACAACTTGTACATAAGTGTAATTAGTATCAACTAGAAATCAAAAATCATCATAATGCTTCTCTACTAGTGATAGAGGGATTTTTTTCCTTAATCTCATCTTTTTCTTAAAGTAAACAAAGTAACTACCCATGACAATGTCAAATTTTCTCCTAACTACTGTATGAACTCATTAATCTATACTATTACTATTCAGTCATGACTACATTATTCATCTCCTATAATAGGAAAATTAGTATAAACATAGAAATATATGCAAACTAACAAGGATTCAAACTTACACAAAGAGTTCTTTTCCTTCCTGATTGATGATAGGTTCTTGACAAGTTGAGTCATTTGTAGCTTGGCAAGATCATAAGTATGATCCTTTTTAACTATCTTCCTTGCCTAATCAACCGCACTACATAGGAAACTATCCAATATACTAGATTGATAAAACTTATGTGCAATCAATTTAACTACGAAGTCAATTTTAGGATATGTGATCATTGAAATTTTTATTCCTCTCTTGTTCCACTGGGAAAAAGTGATCTTCTCAATATCTTCCTTAGTCTAACAATGCATAGTTATTTTTCCTTGCATAATAAGGTAACCAGTAACTCAGTGGATGATATCTTTAGTGATCTTTACCCATCCATTCTCTAGCCATAGACTCATATCATATATTCTTCTTATCACTATCCTGATCCATTCGATTTTGAAGTCACGCGGGAAATCTAGGCCATAGACTAACCCTTTGTCAACATTGTGCTGATGATTAGTCTTCATTTCCCAATTTTCAAATAGTTTATTATAGCCTCCCCTCAACTCAAAATCTCAAAACTCTTTAATTTTACACTTGTAGCATTCTCTCACATCATTTATCATAAGAACTTTAGGCGGGATCGATGATAAGGCTCCCATAAGATCTCCCTTCGTCACAGTCTTAGGAACATCTCAGAAATTGGATAGTGCACAAGAATTGGTCCTGACCAACTTAACATTCTTTATTTCCTTGGCTTGTCTCTTCACTCCAACTAAATAATTTCATGCCATTTTTGCAAATTAGGGTTCATAAAAATGATTATGGGTAACTCAACAAAAATAGGTCTTCAACCTTTCAAAATAATTTCTCATGATACACAAGTGGAATCTTTACAAAATTTTCTCAAGTCATTCTTGAATCGCCTTAGAAATTCTCTACAAACTCTAATCACTTTGTTAAATGAAAAAAGAATGGAAAAATTCATTATATACCCTCAAGTAGTTGAATTAGGTCTTCAATAGATGTTTGGTGTAGTGGAAGGTGGATAACAAATGTCCTTGGTCCTTGAATAAATAGCTCGGTTAACTCATTCAATCACTTGGTCAGAAAAGTGACCTGGTCACTACTGATACTCGGTCAACATATTAGCTTGGTTGATATGGGTGCTCGATATATGCAAATACTAATGCTTTACATCAATTATGCACATAAATTATTTTCTCGGTTCATGTCTCAGATCTATCCTTATGCATCTTATCTTATGTAGATATGGACTTTAATACATCTTATGTTAGGAACTGGTGTAAAATATAGCATTTAAGAAAATAGTTCCTTACATACCTTCTCAGCTTAATTGGAAGTAGTGTGATCACCTGAAGCATTGGATTGGGTGATCTCAGCTTCACTCGGTCCACTACTAATCTCCTCTTTTTTCTTTCTACATGTTAGATTCATATGATTCTTTATCTTCTCAACAGTCAGTGTCGGGGCTCTAGTTTTTTATTCTCTCTTAGTATGACCAATCTTTTGAAAACTATAATAGACCAAACTTCCATTAATGCAACTCTCAGATTTAGCTCTAAAGTGTGTCATTATACAATTTTCTACAATATGACCATATTCACCACAATAATGAAAACTATGCCTCGTATTGTAATCCTGAATAAATGTGTTACCTTTACTTAGTTCATTGCCTTTTTCTTTTATGTCCATTTCAATTTTGCATTGGATCTGCAACCTTGGGTTCTATGACCAAAATTTTGGAAATTATAGCAATGTCCTTGGAATCTAGGTGAAATAGGTGTATTTATAGTCTTTCACCTACATTTATGCTCCTAATGTCCATGATTCTTACATTTAAAGAAATATCCATGAAATTTAGGTATAGGATTAGAATTACAACTCTTTCTTCGGCAAATATTTGTTGTGTAACCAGGTTTCCTAAAATGATAACATGTAGTTTTGTTGTTCTTTGCATTTTCATTCCTCTATTCTCCACTCTTTGATGATTCTCCTTCTTTAGTGGATGAAAGGTGCTCCGTATGTCCAAGTCCAGAGTTGTCATTATTTCTTCTTTGTGATCTCATTAGTTCCTAGGCTTGTATTTGAAGGCTTCATTTGGTTTTTTTATTCTCTCAATGAGTTCTCTTTCATATCTCAACTCATTTTTTAGTTGAGTGTTCTAAGATCTCAGATATGTAATTTCAATGTCTTTTCTATTTATCTCTTGATTTGAAAATAATAGTTGGTTGACCATGTCCAATTGAATGTTTGTGAGCTTCTTCACATCACTTGTTCTTTCATCAAGTCTGGTAGCGATATGTCTCTTGTCTTCTATCATTGTCTTGTCTTCCTTATCTTTCTTCTTCTAATCAATCACCTCACATAGTGTTATTGATTGTGTTTCTTGTTCTATCTTAAGAATTTTGACTCATTCTTTCAGTGTGTTATTCTTCTCCAATAAATCTGCAATTGTTGCATTACATTCTTTGGAGTCTTCATTGTCAAATAGACCTTCAATGTCTTCTTCTTTATATGAAGTGTCATTTAGCTGAGTTGCCAATTCTTTCCTAGCCTTTAAGGATTTCCTCATTTCTTCTCTTGTTGTTTCAAGATGCTACAGTGCCAGCGAGATGTCCATCTTCTAATCATCAATGACCTTTCCCAACATATAAACCTCAATATCCAACATCTTAACTCTCAAGTGGTTAGATGTCTTCTAAGAGAAAAATGCTCTGATACCAATTTTTGGAAGCCTAATATGGGAAAGCAATAACTGAGAGGGGGTGGGGGGGTGAATAAGATTTATAAAAATTTCACACTTCAAGATCGAACTAATTTAGCCATGTATTCATAATTATAAACTGAAATGTTGTAATAGATCTAACATCTAATCATATCAATAATGAACACATAACACAAATATTTGCTAACCCCAAAACCCTTGAAGGTGAAACTAGGGTGGGGATGAGACCCATAAATATTCACTACTCCAATAATAAAGTGTACTTGTTAGGGCTACAAAATTTGATCACTTCTGATGATCTACCCTTTGAGGGTATACCATATTAAGAGATTACAGACTTATACAATCTACCTTGTTAAAGGATTTAAACTAATAACAAAGTAAGAAGACTGCCAAGAGATTTACAAAGGCCTATTAGGACCACTCTGTTAAGAGATTTAACCTAATTCACTTGCTATAATTTATCATTGCCTTATCCTTCAGTCTGCACTACAAATGCTTATAATTGATCTCCTCTTTATAACTCTTAAGTAATCTCTCAATCTGATATATCTCTATTCTTCTCTTCACTACTCTTCTCATTCAATCTGTCTAATCAATGCTTCAGATATGCAAAACATGCATACAAACATGATCTCTTCTTTTCACATTTGCATCCACACACATACATAGATTAGGGTTTGAATAATTCCATATATAGAATAGTGATGAAACATCCAGATCAAGATCAACGATCTAGATTCATCACATTTTGTCTCTTAGGCATCCCTAATTTTAATTGGTTGCATGGCTTTCATAGGGATCCATGATAAAATAAAAAAAATAAAATGTAATTAATGTATTAAATATCTATGGATGATCATTAAATAATTCATAGAAGTCAGGAAAAATGGTTTAATTAGGTATCTATGCCATTCCAAACACATATACAAAGACTATCTTACTTGGCATATGTAAAATCTGGTGGTCATTCAATACTATCATGCTTGCAATATCCATATGTTGTCCCTCGACACTAACTCTTCTATGAAACTTGGCAATCATTCTTCTCGGCAACTATTGAGTTCTCGATGACCAATGACTAGCTCGACAGTAACTACTACTCAGTCTTAGCCTTAGTGGGATGGCTCAATCACAGTGATGACCAACCAATCTTGCTTGTTTATGACTAAGTGTGTGACTCTAATAGACAAAAAAAGATGAAGATCAACAATCTCCCACTTTGACATTAGTTCCAAAAACACTTTGTAATAACTCTTCAGTCCTTTACAAAAATAGTACTCAAGTAGACTTAGAACACCCCCTAGAATTTTTACTTGGTCTTCATAAAGACTTCAGTACATATCCAACATATGTACAAAAATTCAAAAAAATGTTATATGGTATATGCACGATGATGGGGGATGAAAAAGGTTCCAAAATATTTTTGGGTCCCTCAAAAGTAATAGGGCGTACGCCCTATAGCGTGCACATGCTATAGGGCACATCCACTATGGCTTTGATTTCATGAGCCTAAGGCTTGAGAAATCAAAGCCAATAGTGTGTGCACACTATATCATATGCACACTATAGTGCATACACATTATAGCATGTACGCACAATGTAACATTATGAAAAGGCTTAAGGGAGGGAGGAAGAAAGCCCTATAGGCCCTGCCACACCAATTCCAGCACTAGGTCAATACATAAAATGTAAGATTTAAATATAAGTTACATTTTATGTATATAATTTTAGGATTTTTGAGAGTGGTTGAAACTTTATAGGAGTTGAGATAAAGATTCTAGATTTTGAGGGTTTTTAGTAAATTTCATATAGCCAAATTTAAAGAATCAACACATTTTCTCCAACATGATTCTCAATGGACTATTGATTATAACCTTAAGCGCTTAACTTGATTAAGGACACTCTTTAGGGTTATAAGTGGTTTTAATGTATCATAGGGGTCATAATGGATCCTAAGTGGTCCTAGGTCCCCTTAGGACCCATTACAATCCCTTAGGACACATTAGGGCCTCATAAGACCCCTTAGAACACATTAATCAGTGTATGACACACTAATGGTCTCTAATGTGTACTAATGTTTAATAAGAAATTTTAATGGGCTCCAAGTGGTCCTAGGGACCCTAAGGACCCATTACGACCCCTTAGGACCTATTAGGACTCATTAGGACCCCTTAGAACAGATTTATATTCATAGCATTACAACCCCCTAGGACACATTATGACTCATTAGGATCTCTTAGGAAACATTAGGACCTCTTACAACCTCTTTCAATTCATTAATCATTATAGGACACACTAATGGGATCTAATATATCCTAATGTGACCTAATATTTTCTAAGGGGTTCTAATGGGTTGTAAGCGGTCCTAGGAAGCCTTAGGGTCCATTAAAACTAAATAGGACCCATTAAGACACATTATAGCACATTAGGACCCATTATAACTCCTTAGAACACATTAATAGTCATAAAAATCTTGAGAGAGAGAGAGAGAGCATTAATTACCATAGGAAAAAGTTTAGAGTTCTAAGCAGTCCTAATGTATCATAAGGGGTCATAACGAGTCCTAAATAGTGGTCCTACAACTCTTTAGAAAGCATTACAACCCCCTAGGACACATGATGACTCATTAGGATCTATTAGGACACATTAGGACCTCTTTAAATTCATTAATCATTATAGGACACACTAATGGGATCTAATGTATCCTAATGTGTCCTAATATTTCCTAAGGGGTTCTAATGGGTTATAAGTGGTCCTAGGAACACTTAGGATCCATTACAACCAAATAGGACCCATTAAGACCCATTATAACACATTAGGACCCATTATAACCCCTTATAACACATTAATAGTAATAAAAATCTTGAGAGAGAGAGAGAGAGAGAGAGAGATGACCCCTTAAGACCCGTCTCTCTAAATCTTAAGGGTCATAAGGATTTTTAAGGGGTCCAAGGATACATTAATATGTCCTAAGACCCCTTACCATACACTAATGAATGGTAAGGGGTCCTAATACACATTAATGTGTCCTAGGACCCCTTATGACCCCTTATAGCCCTTTAGGACCCCTAAGATGCATGGTAACGGGTCCTAAGGTGTCCTAGGAGTAATTAATATGTTGTAGCACTCCTTATGATTGCTTAGGACCTATCACTCTACATCTTAGGAGTAGTAGGATTGTTAAGGGGTCTTAGGACACATTAGTGTTTCCTAGGACCCCTTACAACCCGCTAGGACCCCTTACCATACACTAATTAAAGGTAAGGGGTCCTAATACACATTAATATGTCCTAGGACCCTTCATGACCCTGTATAAAGTTGTAAAACACCTAAGATGTATGATAAGGGTTCCTAAGAGGTCATAAGGGATTTGAGGACACATAAATGTGTCCTAGAACCCCTTAAGACCCGTTTAGACCGTCGAGGACCTCTCTCTCTAAATCCTAGGGATTGTAAGGGTTTAAAATGAGTCATAGGACTTCTTAGACCCCTTACGACCCCTTAGGACACCTTACCATACACTAATGAATGGTAATGGGTTCTAAGGGGTCATTAGTGGCCTTGAGGGGTCCTAAGAGTCATAATTCTTTTGTAGGACTCCTTAAGACCCCTTACAACCCTTTACAATAAGCTAATGAATTTTAAGGCATCCTAAGGGGTGCTTAGTGGTCTTAAGAGGTCCTAGGACACATTACTATGTCGTATGACCCTTTTAGACCCCTTAGGACCCCTTACCATACACTACTATATGGTAAAGGGTTGTAAGGAGTCTTAAGGGGTCCTATGAAACATTACTTTGTCCTAGAACCTCTTATGACCCCTTAAGAACCCTTAACACACCTAATTTGTATGGAAAGAGGTCCTAGGACCCCTAATGACCCCTTAGTACCCTTTAGGAATCCTCTCTCTACAACTTAGGTGTCATAAGGGTTGTTAAATTGACCTAGAACATATCACTATGTCCTAGGACCCCTTAAGAACCCCTAGGACCCCTTACCATACATTAATGTATGGTAAGATATTGTAAGACGTCTTAAGGTGTTCTAAGACACATTAAGGTGTTCTAGGACACATTAATATATCCTATAGCCCCTTATGACCTCTTAGGACACTTTAAGATCACTAAGACGTATATGATAAGGGGTTGTAAGGTGTCCTAAGGGGTCATAAGGAGTTTTAGGAAATATTAATGTGTCCTAGGACCCCTTATCACCCCTTACGACCCTTGAAGACCCCTCTCTCTACACCCTATGGGTTGTAAGGGTTGTTAAGGGATCGTAAGGGCTGTTAAGGGGTCCTAAGACATAATAATGTGCCCTATGACCCCGTATACCCCTTATCACCCCTTACCATACACTAATAAATGGTAAGGGGTCCTAAAGTTTCCCAAGGCTCAAAAGGGGTCCTAAGACACATTAATATGTCCTAGGACCCCTTCTAAACCTTTAAGACCCTTGAATACCCCTCTCTCTACATAATAAGGGTAATAATGCTTGTTAATGTGTCTAATGACACATTAATGTGTCCTAGGACCACTTAGACCACTTAGAACACCTTAAGATGCCTTATCATACACTAGTGAATGGTAATGTGTCCTAAGGGGTTATAAGGGGTCTTAAGACACATTATTGTATCATAGGACCCCTTATGACCCCTTACAACCTTTTAAGATGCTTAATATGTATGGTATTTGGTCATAAAGGGTCATAAGGGCTCTTATAACCCCTTACGGCCACTTAGGCTCCTTTAACATCCCTAAGTTGTAGGGTAAGGGGTCCTAAGGATTCCTATGACACTTTAATATGTCCTAGGGCCCATTATGACCCCTTAGTACCCTATAGGACCCCTCTCTCTACATATTAGGTGTTGTAAGGGTTTTTAATGGGTCCTAAGATACATTACTATGTCATAGGACTCCCTAACACCTTCTAGGACCCCTTACCATACACTAATATATGGTCAGAGGTCATAAGGGGTCTTAAGAGGTCCTAAGACTGATTAATGTGTCCTAGAACCTCTTTTGAGCATTTATGACCCTTTAATACCCCTAATATATGGTAAGGTGTTGTAAGGTGCCCGAAGGGGTCATAAGGGGTCCTAGGACACATTAATGTGTCCTAAATGTGTCCTAAGACCCCTTATGACCATTTAAGACCCCTTATGACAATTTAAGACCCCTCTCTCTACATATTATGAGTCGTAAGTGTTTTTAAGGGGTCATAGTCCACACACTATTGTTTCTTAAGACTCCTTAGACATGTTAGGACCCTTTACCATACACTACCAAATGTTAAGGGAACCTAGAAGGGGTCGTAAGGGGGCTTAAAGGGTCCTCATACACATTAATGTGTTATATGATCCGCTATGACCCCTTATGACACTTTAGGACCCCCTAAGAAGTATGATAAGGGGTCATAAGGGATCCTAGGACATATTAGCATGTCCTAATATGTTCTAAGGTTTCATAAGTAGTCGTAGGATATGTTAATGTGTCCTAATACATCTTGGGGTTCCTAGTACACATTAATGGGTCTTAAGAGGTCATATGACATATTATTGTGTCATAGGACACCATAAGACCCCTTATAACCCCTCAGATGTACTTTTAGGATTCCTAATGGATTGTAATATGTCATAAGGGGTTGTAGGGCCCATTAATGGGACCGAGGACCCCTTAAGAGACCTTACAACCCATTAGGTATCCTAAAGATGTACTCTTAGGCTTTCTAAGGGGTTGTAAGGGTTCATAAGGAGTTGCAGGAGTTGTTAATGTATCATAGGATGCCTTAAGACACCTTATGACCCCTTAGGAACCCTAAGCATACATCTTAGGGGTCCTATTATACATTAAGGTGTACATCTCTCTCTCTCTCTCTCTCTCTCTCTCTCTCTCTCTCTCTGTTGCCCTTCCCCACCTTCTCACACATTTTTTCTCCCTCCCTTAATGATTTTGTTATCATTTACATATCACGTGCACACTATAGTGCGTATGGTCTATGTAAACCATAAATGTACAAAGCACTATCATGCTATAGTGCTAGCACACTATAGAGCATGCACACTTTTAACTACATTGAAATTTACCAATCCTAAGGCTTGTATTTTCCTTTGAGATCCAACCCAAAGGCTTGGAGGATTCAAACAGGTCTGAGATGTGTTTTCCAGCAAACCTACAAAAAACTAACATTTTTTCTTGTGGCTCCCCATTGGGTTTGCACGTGGTTCAATAATAATAAAATCAAACATCATGATATTGTAGATCTCTCTATTAGCTATCTAACTATATAATTTATTTTGAATTCTCATTATGTTAAGATTTTCATCTCTTAGTTCTTTTGGAAGTATGTCTGATTATTTTCAAAAACCAACGTTTATTCATTTGGGCTTCTATTTTTCCTCGTTCATCAAATTATGAAACAAATAAAATTTTCAAAAACTAGACTCCATTATACATACTTTTTTTAAAAAAAAGTTTTGATTTTCGATTAGTTTTCAATGACTTCTAGTGGGAGCACATAGAAATTTCACATTTTTAGGATGTGTACACTTTGGGAAATTCCAAAAAATCATACTTTTATCAAAAAATTAGTAGAAAAATAAGGGATAAACTAGGTGGTGTTAGATAATTTCTCACTAGAGTGATTAAATTTGTTTTAAATTTTTTTTGACATTTTATGGGGAGCACACTAGACGCTATATTATGTTTTTTCACAAAAAAATGAGACCAATTTTTGTGCTCCCCCTTTTTGAGGGCCTTAATCTCCACCATTTCTAAAATAATTTAGTGGTTTAGAAACTAGAATCATAGTAGAACAACTCTTGTTTTTGTCACATTTTGAAATTTTGAGTCTAACTATCCTCCATTTCTTGTTGAAGTTTAGAGTTTGTTGATTTCAAAAAAAAGTGGCATCTTATACCCCGTTTTTGGTCCTACATCTTTGTGCACTTACCCTATACCCTATACCTTATAACTTATTTTCCCTTTATTTCCCTTTTGATAACATTCATTGAATTTCCCCCTTGTTTTTGTCACTCTTGTCTGCTCGGGTTGTAGAAGTCAAACCATACTTGTCCAAAAATGGTTTATGAATCTATAAGATCATCACCGATACATTATCCCAACTAGTTTTAAAAGATTCCAAAATCTGTAACTTGATTTCTAGCATGATAGCTACATCAATCAAACTCTCTTCAATATTTGAAGGTGGATCTTTTTGTGCTAATTCCTTTTCTTCTTTCACCTCTTTTTGCATGAACTCAAAATAAGGTATCAAAATAGTCTTAATAGAAATCAATTTACCCTTATTATACTACCATTAGCCATGATCTTGACTAATCTCCCTTGGGCATGTGTCAACTTGTTAAAATGAATAGAGATGGAACTTTCATCCATGCTTGGTGAATGTCCCATTGACTTGAAATCTTATTGTAGCATCTCAAAAAGCTGTTGATTCTCCTTTCTAAAGAATTCTATATCAAAAATTTACTTGTACGAAGAAATAAAATTTTCTCCAACTTCTTCTAGGTTTCTTACCATATTAGAAAGTGAAAAATGCTTCACAGTAAGCTTTGTTGCTACTTTGTAAAGTACTTTGGTCTCAAACTTTCTCTCAGATCATTGCATGAGCTTCTCATTTGCATTAATATCATCATTGGTCACCTTTTGAACAATATGAACTAATTGGTCTAATATAGGTGCATTCTCATTTAGATCTTGAAACTCAAATGTATCAACAAAGATATCTTTAATCTCATGTAGTACCTACTTCTGTTCATTTTCCCTTTTTAATTCCTCTTGCTTGCACTTCCTATTCAATAAATCCTGCAAGATTATAATGTACTCATAACATAAGTTATCAGTATCCCATTTTGGAATAACTATAACTTCATCAACTGTTACTTCAGAGATTAGAGAATTGTTCTTTTTATTCTTATGTCACTTCTTCTTATTGGTCTCTAGTTAGTTGCTACTTAGTCTCGGTTCATCTTTCAAGGTACTGGTATCACCACTGATTTAAAATAACTCCTAAGTAATAATCCCCTATTTTTGAGGTGTATCAGCACTCTTGATTTCAGTGTGTACAAGAGGTGTGATATTAGGTAACTGTACTAATGCATGAATAACCTCTTGCTCATTAGGTTCTTGTTTCTCCTCAGTTTCAAGAGTCTTTGTCTCCTATATGTCTCCTTCATGTGATTTTGAGATATCTGATGCAGACTTATCTGATTGATCTTCTTTTCTCTTATCTCCTTCTTCATTGACTTCAAGGGTTATTGCTAAATCCTTACTCTGTTCATCCTCATCCTTATCCTTCATATCATCCTCAACATTATCAGGCTCATCAATACCTTCTTTATTGTCAACCTCAACTTGTTTTGATGTGCCGTCATCTTTGTTCTTGTCCACTATCAATCCAAAAATAATCTTCCATATTATTTGGCTTGATTGTACAACTCCTTAAACATCATTTTTCAGTATAGAATAAGCTCTCAATTTAGGAATGAATATATTCCTATATTTCTCCATGCATTTATCTCTCTGATTCTTTGGCAACTTAGGCATAATTTGAGATAATGCTCCTTCTCTGACCTGCCTTTATGCCAAAATGACATGCTTCCATCTCTCATAAATCTTAATTACTAGTTCACCAGGGACTAGATTTTGAATCTCTAATGGTGTCTTCTTGTATGATTCTAACATATCCATCATTGCATCTTCTATCTTTGCCTTTTTAATTTTACTTAACTTTTCAAATTTAATAAATTTGAATCTAGACAAACCTGTTGAATTCCTGATGTTGTTACAAATCTCATCAACATTAGTAGGATGTTTGTGTGTAGAAACTTTGAATTTTTTTATGTCCTCTGTTTTTGTCAATTCTTCATCTTCATCATCTTTTCCCAAAATATATTTCCTTCTTGGATTCCTTATAGGGTGGCTTGGCTCAGATTTAGTTTGAACTTGTTTCATTTTCCCTCAGCTCTCCCCTTCAACATTCTTTACTAATGTTTTCTTTGGTGGATCAACCGATATTGTATTTGTAGATGCTCTAGCTCTCAATCTATATGTGGTAGGAGGATTATATTTCTAGTAACAACTCCTCTTCTTTGTTGAATTGACAACCATCACTTTCTTACACTTTTTTTTCACTTCCTCATCTTCATTTCACTTTCTTCAGAGTGACTAAATTGGTCCTGATGCAAGAGCATCCTGGGTGTAAGGGCAATCTTGCATCACCCAAAAATATGTGTTTTTCTATTCAATAAGGGCTATTTTGTACAAAGCTGCTATTTTTGGAAACTTACTATTTTTAGTAAGTTGGTCGTTTGAACTCACAATGTTCTAATTTTCCAGGTGAAGGTTCATCTTAGTCATATAAGAATGCCAGTTGAATTTGATTGCCAGATCATCTGTATTGGTGAAGTTATTAAGGATTTACTATTGAGATTTTAGGGTGCAAAACCTTTGAGCTCAATTTTCAAGACCTTAGGGGCTCCGGATCAAGTTTGAACCCCGAGTTGACTAGTGCTTCGCTAGTTAAACACTGTAGATCATGATCTCCCCTTTCCAGAAAGTGGTTATAATAGCCAATAAGAGCTACGGTTCAAAAGTTATGGCTT
>MU225489.1:1280644-1315001 GCA_018584345.1 Thuja plicata | reverse complement strand
TATATATATATAATGTTTTTGTTATTACTATTCTAGTTCATGAAAACTATTAGAATTTGAAGAATTCAATCAACAAGATCCACTGTATGCAAAATACCTGTCACAAAAGAAAAGAATGGAGACACAACTCATAATGATCTCAAAGATGAAATATTCATTCAGAGAGAGAGAGTAGAGGGAATTACAAAATAATTAATAATTACAAAGAGATCATTCGTGATAAAGGATTTTGAACACCAAAAGGTGGAGAAACTAGGTTGCATGATAATAATTAATAATAGAATTAATTATTATATGCCTAAAGTTTAGTTTAAGTGAACTAGAGATAAAAAGTGACTTAATAATGAAATCAATAATTATTTAATTATTAACAAAAAATATCATTTTACTCTAACACCCCCCCCCCCTTAAGATAAACTTAGGGAGAAGCTAAAAACGTAGAAACAACTACTAAAAGCAGAAAAATGGGTCCTGGCAACAAGGCCTGATCAGGTACCCAAGCACAAAAAATATCTATAAAGAGGAGAAATAGAGAAAACCACATGGGCAGAACCATACTCCAAAAAGATATGAAGCCTAGTGAAGAACTGAAGAAGCCTCCAAACTAGAGAATTTCCTAGAAAATAGGAAAAAGATTAGGTAGAGAAGACTCTAATTTTCATGAGTGCCCTAGAATGAAAATACTCAAATTAGGAAGGAAAAAAAGGCAAACATCAAAAAATGAGGATACAAAATGGCAAAGACACCAAAGTTTGAAGAGTTGATCAAAAGAAGAACATGTAGAACACCATTGAAGCATGAAGCTGCAAATACTCTGAAAGAATAACTATTGGAACCTCCACTAAAATAGAATCTATTCAAGTAGAGAAGACTGTAATCTATATGAGCTCCCTAAAATGACACTACTTGAATCAGGATGGAAAACAAAGGCAAACATCGAAATTTGAAGATACAGATGGAAAAAACCACCAAAGTCTGAAGCCTCTAAAATAGGAATGAAACAAGAGTGTCCATATAGTAAATGATCCATATCATAAAAATGCATAGGTACCTAGCTACTGCATCTGCCTACTATATAGGAACAAATACTGAATACATAGAATCACTCCATCGAACCAAGGAAGCATGTAGAATCACCATGAAATACCTTGATAATGATGATCATGGAGAAGCATGACAAATACACTGAGTCAGACTGCCAAGAAAAATGCAGGATGAAGAACATACAAGAAAAAATAAATGATGATCTATCAAGGATGATTAGTCACATGACACACATGAGGCTAATGTCTTGGAAAGAACACTCACTTGAAAAAGTTATAGAAAATCCCCCATGACACTATATAATATAGTGCGAGTACAACCAGGAACTAACTGTGCGGGATCCCAAGCATGCAAGATGACAGTTTATCTCAGTGTGTTTGCAAAAAACAAATGCTATAGAAATATATGTCTACAAAGCTCATGCAAATGATCCCAGGACCTGAAACATTTCACAATCACTTTTCAATGAGAGAAAACATAAAGATATTAATATGGATAACTGCATAGACGAATATATAACACAAAATTTACTTACAGTAAAATCCTCAATTACTAATTGGAAAGAATACATTATTAAATTAGAAATGCCTTATTTAGAAGACCAAATAGAAGGAGGGAATTTTCTCTTACAATGGTTAGCAACAATATTCAATGCTAAGATATATTTATGGTGCTCAACCATTGCACAAGTTAAACAAGTTTTGGGAGTATGAAAAAGCATCAACAAATCATTCAACATTGTATCATATGAAACATAAACTACACATATACCCTATGAGCCACTTCTTCAAACATATATTATGAAACCAATTCATACACAAAGGAAAAAAAAAACAATTCTTCAACAAAGTAATCAAATACTACAAGAAAATAATATAAATAAGAACAAACAATAATCATTTCATAAATTAAAAAAATGTTGCAGAATCATCACACAAATCACAAACCTGATATTCTTGATGTTGATAGTTACACAAACTGTACAAAAATATCTTGCAAAACATTGATATTGCTTTGGAAAATGAAAATGTATTCACACTACAATCGTTCTCTTATAGTATAGGAGATAGTTTATTTGATACTTTGGAAGTTTTACTTCATTTTCATTGTAGTTCAACTGAGTTAAGAAAAGGACTCATAGATCATTTCTACTTATCTCTACCACAACAAGATAGTGATTCACTACAAGAATTTACATACGAGTTACATCTGGATACCTTGCATGATTTTCATAGAATATGATATGTGACTACTTATTTGGCTAAAATGTAGTTGTTAGCATCAAAAACTATACCATATGCAGAAAGAGGACTATGGGGTGACACATTTTGTATATGATTATTTCCAAATGGTTAGACATCAATTTAACTCTGGTCAACAACTACAAAGAAACAATATATAAATTTTAATTCCAATGGTCACAAAAATACATATTCTATTCTATTTCATGATGAAAACCCTATTTCTGGTCATTACAAACCATTAATTTGTTAAAACCTTGCATACCCTATCTAATATCAACTGATTACTTATCAGATCTTTGTACCCCATTGGAAACATTTAGGAAAGCATTACACCTTAAGTATTAATAAATGGTGTCAAAATAAATATTGTTGCCACCACAAATTGTTGAGTGTCACATAGTTGAACAATATAGGACACCAACAGGAATTTAAAAATAGATCGGTACATGTATTTGATCAGAAGGGAAGTCTGATTTCTACTGGAGAACAATATAAAGGTAACCTATCCTACATTGATACTTCCATAAAGATTTGTCTATTTTCTAAGACTAAAGATGTATGGTTATAGCACAAAAGGCTATGTCATATGAATTTTGACAACTTAATCAAAGTGAGTAAGAAGAATAGAGTAAGATGTCTATCGAGTTTAGACAAACCTAAGAATGTCATGTGCAAGGGATGCCAAGTAGATAAGATGACTAAATCAAGATTTACAAGATAATCTTACACTACAGAAGCTATTTTGGACTTAGTACACACCGACCTATGTGGTCCCATGAGAAAACAAAGCTATTATGGAGATAGATACTTCATTTTTTTTATTACTATTCTAGAATAATATCGGTCACGTTTCTAAAAGAGAAATCTAATGCTTTCCAAATGTTTAAATGGTACAAGGCTAGAGTTGAAAAAGAGACTGGGAGAGAGCTAAAATGTCTAAGATCTAACAAAGGAGGAGAGTTTACTTCAGATGAGTTTACACTCTTTTACAATGAACATAGTATAAAGAGAAAAATCTCTACACCAAGGACACCACAAAAAAATGGAATAGCTGATAGAATAAAAAGATCCATTGTGGATTATGCTAGAACACTGATGATTGAGAATGAGATTTCTCAAACCTTCTGGAGAGAAGGAGTTAGCACTGATTCTTATACACTTAATCGAGTACAACTGAGCAAGGGAACTAATAGGACACCTTATGAGATTTGGTATGGACAAAACCCAAATGTAAGTTACTTCAAAGTATTTGGAAGTAGGTTTTATATTATAAAAGATGCTAGAGATGGAAAATTTGACTCCAAAAGAGATGAAGGAATATTATTGGGATATTCTACTAAGAGAAAAGCCTATAAATGTTTGAATAAGACTACTAATAAAATTGTAGAAAGTGCAATTGTGAGGATTGATGAATTTGTAGAGAAGAATGATGAAGATAGAAAGAATGAACCTAAGGACTATCAAAGATTTGTTTATGTAGAGACAGATATTCCCTATAAATTACCAAAAGCACAAACCAAGGAAGAAGAAGAGAAGAGAGAGCTTCCACCAAATGATGGAAATGAAGAGATACCACCAGCTACCGAGCCTATTTTAGCAAAGCATGTGAAGAGACACCACTCACCAAGTAAAATCATTAGAAACAAGACTGGTAGACTTTTGACAAGAAGCAAGGTAAGAGACAACACATGCTTCATAGCTAAATTTGAACCAAAAAAAGTGAAAGATGCATTAGAAAGTGAATATTGGATGAAATCATTGAAAGAAGAGTTAGATCAAATTCAAAAGAATAATACATGGACTTTGGTACCGAGACCAAAAGTTAAGAATGTAATCAGTACTAAGTGGATTTTCAGAAATAAGTTGAATGAGCATGGTAATGTAATCAGAAATAAAGAAAGATTAGTTTGCAAGGGGTATGCACTAGAAGAATGTATTGACTATGGTGAAAAATTTGCACCTGTTACTAAATTAGGAGTTAGAATTTTGGTAGAATATGAATCTTATAAGGGAATCATATTTTATCAAATGGATTATAAGTTTGCATTTTTTAATGTTATTCTAGAAGAGGAAGTGTATATTGAACAAGGGAAAGGATTTGCTAAGAGTACTAATAGGGACATGGTATACAAATTGTGCAAAGCACTATATGACTTGAAACAAGCACCCCGAGCATGGTATTGAAGATTGCATTCATATCTTATCAAGATAGGATTTAAAAGAAAAAGTGACAAAAAAAATGTGTCTCTGAAATGTGATAGTAATAAAAAAATTTTAATAATGGAAATATTTTTCGATGATAACATTTTTGGAGAAAGTGATGCATTGTGTAGATCTTTTGCTGAGGAGATGAGAAAGGAGTTTGAAATTTATATGATTGGAGAGATTAAATTGTTTCTCGGACTTCAAATTCAACAAGTAAAGGATGGAATCTATATTACAAAATCACACTACACCAAGGAGATCCTAAAGACCTTTGGTATGGATGACCCAAGACCAGTTGGAACACCGATGGTCACTATTTGTAAGTTATCAAAAGAAGACGAGATAAAAGAAGTAAATGAGACACTCTACCGATCAATTATTGGTAAGCTACAATATGTAGTACATAGGAGACCCAATATTTCTCATGCAGTAGGGATTACTGCATGGTTTTATTATGATCCAAAGAAAAGACATATGTCTATAGATAAGTGAATAATTAGATATCTAAAAGGAACTGAAGATTTTGGCCTACTATACAAGAAAGGAGGAGGCTTTTTTTTGGAAGTCTACACTGATGTTGATTAGGATGGGAACATTGATGATAGAAAGAGTATAAGTGGCTGAGATTTTTTCTTAGGGGAAATACTAGTTACATGGCTAAGAAAGAAACAAAGTTGTATTTTACAGTCTACTGTTGAGGCTGAGTATGTTTTTGAAACTATTAATTATGCAAATAGTGTATGGATAAAACATCTACTTAAAGGTATGCAAGAGGATATTACCGAACCATTCACTATCTATTGTGACAACACAAGTGCTATAAACATATTAAAAATAAGGTAATGCATTCAAATACCAAGAACATATCTATCAAGTATCACTACTTGATAGAGAAAGTTCAAGAGAAGCATGTAATATTGGAGTCTATGAACTCAAAGGAACATCTAGCTGACATGTTCACCAAGCCACTACCAAAGGATTCTTTTGAGTATCTTCAAGGTAAATTATGGGTCCTACCCATATGCAACATTAATTATTTCAAGAGGAATGTTGCATCAGCTCTAGGATTCATCAGAATATCTATTTTGTGAGTTGATTCTAGTAATCATACTTTAGGTGATGCCTAAAGTTATGAAGGGGATTCTATATGCAAAGAGGTATCAGTACATGCAAGGTATGATTCAATACATAAATAATATTTTAGGAGTATGAATCTTTGTCATTTATTTCAAAGAGGGAAAAGAAAGTAATTGATAAATACACAATTCAAAATACTTCATGTAATAGGGAGAATGTGAATGGTGAATGTTGATGGATACTACAATGAGGAAGAACAAGCTAAGAGGGAGCACACAATAGAACAAAAAGATCCGATTCTAGCATCATCAATTAATAGTGTTATCATCAATGGCAAAGAGGGATATTATTAACTAATTTATGGTAATAATGATGAAGACTGAGCTTAGTGGATACAAGATAGTAGAATGGTTAAATCAATTGTTATTTTTTCATTGATGTGAAGTAATTGATTTCCATTTTATATTAATTTTCCTTATCATTCACAGAGGAACTTAATTGGGTAGATAATAAAGATCATATAATGATAAGATACTATTGGTATAATTGTTTTTTAGTTAGCATTTTATGTTTTTAAGTCAATAAAGAAAGAAAGGTCAAGTCAGTAAAGGGAACAAGCCTAGTTACCAAGAAAAGAGAAGTCTGTTGGTAAAGTGAAGTGTTAGTAATTTGAGAAAATAAAAGGAATTCATCAAGTGAAGTTGATAACTGAGTAGAGGTCAGTCACTAAGTAAGGTTGGTAACAAAATAAAGTCAGAAACCGAGTGAAGTGAGTCATCAAGCATAAAACAAAGTTTGAATTCAAGGATAAGAATGCATTTAATGCATAGGCATGGTGATGTAGCATTAGTCTTGCTTCTCCCTAGCTTCCTCTAGGGTCTCCTAGGCCAATCTCTTAACCTACTAGGTTTATTTCAAGAACCCTAGGCTCCTTAGGATCTTCTCACAAGAACCTAACACTTTCAACTAGTGAACACCAACAAACTAGAATCCAAACTCTTCTTGTTCTCTCCTAGACCCAAATTGGTCTTTCTTGCTCCATCTATACAATCTGATCTAAATGGATCCCAAACACTCCCATATGGAAAGGTAGTCTCCAAAATTGTTAAGTGACCCAATTTTAATGTCCACAACTTGCTTTAGAAGTGAAACCCTAAATGAGTTCCAAGTTCCAAGTCAATCTCACCCAAAATAGGGCTACTAGCTTTAGGTCTAATTAGGCTCCTTTTCTACAATAACTCTTAAAACCTTCAAAAAAAGTATGAAAATAAACTCCATATCCTAATACCCTTTATCAATAACCTAAGGATTTTCTAGGTCTTGGCTCTTAGAGGTGTCCATACAGTACCTCCTACATTCATGCCTAAAATTTAGGGTTTTAGGTCTTTGTCACTATTTGCATAAGAAATGGATTTCCTTGGCTAGAAAATTAGCTTACCCAAACTCATCCTCTGAGCTAAGGTTTATTTAATAACTCTACTACCTCCCCACATTCATTTATTTAAGCTATGAAGATTTCAATCCTTCTAGCAAGCGCTGCAATCACTGGTGATCCCTAGCCATGCCACTCTAGCTCGCCTAGGGAATCACCTTAAAAATGGCTTCCATAACTTCCTAGGACCCTACTTCACTGTACATAATGTACATGGAGTCACCTTCCATAATCCAAGATCCTGTTCAAGTGCCACAAGGGAAAATGGATCTATGACCCCATTTGTTCATAGTACCCAATTCAGGACATCGATAGTCCAGAAAACAAAAGAATTTATACAAGAAACTAAAAATATTGAATTTAGAAAAATAAAACCACAATAAATATTCTATCAACCTACACTACTTAAATCAATTCTTACAAAAGTTACTTCAATCCATTAATCAGTCTGATCTTTACAAAACACCAAAAATGTAACTGTATATTCAATTCACCGTCCATACACAATATGACTTCAAAATGAAAACTCTTCCATAAGCTCGAGGGTGGTCTTAAATAGTTGACCAAGGCACTAGAAAAATTATTTTAGATAGCTAGGGAACTAAATTCCTTGAAGTTGTATTCTTGTCATAAATGTTGTCAATGTTGTCAATGACAACATTGACAACTTTTGCAACTTTTTCGATATGCTATCCAAACTTGGTCTAAACTTGTCCAAAATTTTCCAAACCACTAATTACGAAAAAATAACATCAAATAACTCTAGCCCTTTGTTTTAATCATTTGGAAATCAAATAGCCAAAACCCCCTATTGGACCTAAATGGACACAAATGTATCGAATGACCTAACAAGATATCCTCCTACTTAGCACTCTATATACTAGGACTCTTAGTCCTTTTACTCACCTAGTGGTCTGGCTAGAACCACTACAAGCCAAAACATAGAAGAATCCCTAGGTTACATTGTATCAACTAGCCCACCTAGGTTCTCCTACACCATACTCCCCTAAAAAGGAAAAGCTCTGTCACTCCTATGGAGAATAGATCCTCTGAGATGCCCACCTTCTTGAAATATGCCTCTATAATCCATGAGGCCTCTGACTTTGGTCTATCCTTTCATGGAATCAAATGTTCCATGTAGACCTTGTGTCTAGTAGTCTTATTAACCTAGGAGTCTAGAACTTTGTCAGCTACCATCTGAAACTTTGGAGGTAAGACAACAACCTCAACATCATTACTGACCCCCTAACAATTTGGATTGAACTCATCTAGCTTCCTACTGAATTGGATTAAATATTGAACATTAAACACTGGAGATATGCTTATGTATGAAGGTAAGTCCACTTTCTAGGCATTAGCCCCATATTTTTCCAATATTTTACAATGGCCCACCCTTTTCATGTGAATATTGGTAGGCACATTCTTCTGTAACCTTGATTTGTTCAAGTAAACCATGACAAAGTCACCCACTTCAAACTGCACATCTTTCCTCTTCTCATCAACTTTGGCTTTTAACTTATGTTGACTGTCTTAGATCTACTTCTTGACTTGGTCTTGGATCTCTTTCATGGTATGGGTGAATTCCTCTGCATGGCCACTTCTATACTCCATCTCACCAAGATCCCTAAGCTCACAAACACCCCTTGGGTGCATCCCATAAACCACCTCAAATTGGCTCTTTCCTATCATCCTATTCTTACTGTCATTGTAAGCATATTCTTCTTGAGTAAGGACCACATACCAAGTCTACCCATACTCCTTATTTAGGCACCTCAATAGGTTACCCAAAACCCTATTTACCACCTCAATTTGACCATCAGTCTGAGGGTGGTAAGCTGAACCAAAAGATAGGTTAGTACCCAACCTAGTACACAAAGTCCTCAAAAAATGACTCATAAATTTCAGATCCATGTCAGAAACTATACTCAAAGGAAGACCTTGAATCCTCACAATATCCTTGAAAAATAAATAAGCAATGTGAATAGCATCATTATTATTTTTACATGGGATGAAATGTCCCATTTTACTAAATCTATCAACAACTACATAAATGCTATCATACCCCTGTTTAGTCTTGGGTAAGCCTACAATAAAATCCATACTCGCACACCCCCATGGACTGTTAGGGACTTGTAGAGGCTGATACATCCCTACATTACTCATTCCTCCTTTTTTACTTCATGCAAACAACACACTGCTCTACATACTTGGTGACATCTTTCACCAACTTTGGCCAATAGTAGAACCTTCGAACTAGTTCCAAGGTTTTGTCCTTACCAAAATGACCACTTAGAGAACCATTATGTTTCTCTTATGTCAGGTTCATCCTCATTGACCCTTTAGGTACACACAACTAATTTCCCTTGAACAACAATCCATTTTGTAAAGTAAAATCAGAGAACTCGCTATGAAAATGATTTTCAAAATCAACACATACCTTATAGGCCTCACCAAAATCCTCATCTTCTTTGTAGAGATATCTAAAACTGTCAATCCCAATGTTGTTAAATTGGACTTCTTGTACTATCAACAATCTCCTACTTAAGGCATCTGCCACCTTATTAAGTTGACCCTTCTTGTGCTTTATAGTGAAAGTGAATGCTTGCAAGTACTCCATCCACTTCAAATGCCTATTTCTTAGCTTCTCTTATGTGTTAATGTAACTAAGAGCCCGATTGTCAGTAAATACCACAAATTCCTTAGGAAATAGATAATGCCTCCACTTTCTCAAAGATTGAACTAGAGCATATAGGTCCAAATCATAAGAAGAGTATTTCTTCTTAGCCTCATTTAGTTTCTCACTAAAGAAGGAAATTGGCCTGCCCTCTTGACTCAATACACCCCCTACTACCATTCTACTAGCATCACATTCAATGGTAAACAACTTCTCAAAGCTTGTCAATTGTAGGACTGGTTGAGTAGCCACTTGTTTCTTCAACAAATCAAAGGCTTTCCCTGCTTCTACTGTCCATCTAAACTTGGTTTTGACCCCAACCTTTATTGTATCCATCAATGGTGCACATATCCCACTAAAATTTCTAATAAAATTCCTATAAATTTGGGCAAGGCCATGAAAACTCTTTACCTCACTGGCTATGGTAGATGGAGGCCAATTTAGGATGGCAACAAGTTTGTCTTTGTCCATCTTCAAAGACCCCTTAGACACTACAAAGCCCAAGTACAATAGTTCTTGTTTGAAGAACTCACACTTCTCAACGTTAATAGCCAATTTATCATCATGCAACCTTTTCAATACTGCCTCTACATGTCTGATATGATCCTCTCTTGTCTTACTAAATATGAGTATATCATCAAGATATACCACCACAAACTTCCCTGTGAAGTCTTTGAGCACCTCACTAATGAGCCTCATGAATGTGCTCAGAGTATTAGAGAGGCCAAATGACATGACAAGCCATTCATATAATCCATTAGTGGTCTTGAAGGCCATTTTCCATTCATCACCCTCCTTCACCCTAATTTGGTGATAACCACTCTTTAAATCTAGCTTTGTAAAGTACATTATCCCTCCTAGGAAATCCATAAGATCCTCTATCCTAGGTATAGGGACTCTATACCTTATTGCAATTCTATTTATTTCCCTTGAATTTGGGAAAAGCCTCCATTTTCCCCCCATCTTGGATGCCAAAACAACTAGAACTGCACAAGGGCTGATACTCTTCTTGATCAAGCCTTGAGCCAAAAGTTCTTGTACCTACCCAGCTACTTCTGAGTTTTGATCTGGAGTAATCTTGTATGTTGCTTGATTTGTTAGAGATTCCCCTAGCACAAAGTCTATTTGATGGCTTATAACCCTCTTAGGTGGTAGGGTTGTAGGAGTACCATCACTCACAATGTCCTTGTACTTCTCAAGCAATTCTTGCACCTCTATTGGAAATGGCTCCATCACTGATTGTTCCTCCTTGTTAGGTCTTAGCACAATGACATAACCTTCCCCCTCATCATCCTTGATGTCATTTACAAACTCCTTACCACTGCATAACTTGATATTAGGAGTTCTAGTTTGTGGCTATTCATCCTCTAGCAAGGACTGAATTTTGAGAGTCTTCCCTCCTTTCTTGAAGGTGATGGGATTCTCCTTCCCATCATTTTATACCCCATTATCAAATTTCCAAGGCCTCCCAAGAAGTAAATGGAAAGCATACATTGGTAGGATGTCACAAAGCAATCTCTCCTTGTAGCCTGTTATTGAGAACTCTACCCATGTTTACTGATCAACCAACACACTTTGGCCTTTGTTGAGCCATGTCACCTTATAGGGATTCACATGGGGGATCTTGGCTAGTTTAAGTTTCACCACTGCCTCTTCTGAAATGATATTATTAGTTGAACCAGAGTCCACTATCACTTTGCAGACTTTTCCTAAGATCTTACATCTTATTCTAAACAAAGCTCTCCTATGCTTGGGCTCATCTTTGATTGGCTTCCTTATCAACACTCTCCTAAATATCAAATTCTCACCCATCTCTGAATCTAGATGGTATATTTCAAGGGTTTTGACACTTGAAGTGTCTTCATCTGTATATGCTATCCTCTTGTCACTATTTGTTGTAGAAGGTTTATCTGGACATCTATAGGCTGAATAGCCTAATTGTCCACAATAATAACACTTCATGGTTGCAAAATAAGAACTACTCCTACCTCCTCTTACTCTGTTTGAACCACCATGATTACCCTACCTATGTTATAGCCTCCTCTTGAATTGCTTTCAGTCTTATGCTCTGTCAACTTATTCTCTCCTTATGACCTTTGTTCACTACCCCTATCTTGGTAGCCTCCTCTTTGACCCCTTTGGTCTCTCCCTCTACCTCTATTCTTACTATTATTCTTGAAGCCAGATTCCCCTTTCTTCTTATTCTTTTCTTCCAATCTTATATCCAATTGATGACACTTTTGAATTATAGTGGGCGTCCATAGGCTAATCTCCTCTTGGATGTTCCACTTCAATCCATCCAAGTATCTAGCCACTTTGATTGACTCTTCTTCCTGCAATTTAGACCTTAGACACAATCTCTGGAATTCCTCAGTATATGAGGCCAAATCTAGGTCTTTCTATTTCAAGTTTTGTCTCTTCCTATGAAGCTAGATCTCATAATCCTCTAAAGGATAATTCTCCTTCAATTTAGTTACCATGGCATTCCAATTTTCTATTTGTTTCTTTCACATGCTTACTCTCTCATCTTGAAGGTATTTCCACCAATTCAAGGCTAACCCTCTGAGTCTAGAGTTGGCCACTTTGAACTTTTGGGCTTAAGATATACCCTCACACTTGAAGTGATTCTCCATTGCTTCAATCTAGTCCATGACTCTCTCAATCTCCATCTTTCCTCCAAAAAAGGGCATCCCTTACAAAGCCTTTCCACTTAATTCTTTAATGGATTTTAAGAAAGGTTCCTCATTCAACACTTGGTCTGGTTCAGGGATGACGTCTTCCTCTTCAATATTTTTCTTACCCCTACTGCTGGTTTTGAGCTTCAAAGTCCTTATTCCTAGCAGTATCTACTAGTTCTTCCATCTTCAACCTCGTTGCTTCCAAGGTACTCTTAAGGAGTCTATTTTTACCCTTTTTCTCTTCCATGTCCTTGGCTAGTTCTTCATTTGTAACCATCTTTGTAGAACCACTAGATTCCACTTCTGACATATACCAATCTTCCCAAGTTTGTCAACTTGCTCTGATACCATTCTGTTGTATCACTAGTCTTGTTTCTCCCTAGCTTCCTCTAGGGTCTCCTAGGCCAATCTCATGACTTAATAGGGTTATTTCAATAAACCTAGGCTCCTTAGTATCTTCTCACAAGATCCTAACACTTTCAACTAGTGACCACCAACAAAGTAGAATCCAAACTCTTGATGCTCTCTCCTAGACCCAAATTGATCTTTCTTTCTCCATCTACACAATCTGATCCAAATGGATCCCAAACACTCCCATATGGAAAGGTAATGTCCAAGATTTTTAAGTGAACCAATTTCAATGTCCACAACTTTCTTTTTAAGTGAAAATCTAAATGAGTTCCAAGTTCCAAGTCAATCTCACCGAAAACATGGCTACTAACTTTAGGCCTAATTAGGCTCCTTTTCTGCAATAACTCTTAAAAACTTCAAACAAGTATGAAAATAAACTCCATATCCTAATATAATTTATCAAGAACCTAATGATTTTCTAGGTCTTGTCTCTCAGAGGTGTCCGTACAGTACCTCCTACATTCCTGCCTAAAACTCAAGGTTTTAGGTCTTTGTCACTGTCTGCACAAGAAATGAATTTCCTTGGCTATAAAATTAGCTTACCCAAACTCATCCTCTGAGTTATGGTTCCTTTAATAAATCTACTACCTCCCCACATTTACTTATTGAAGCTATGAATTCTTTCAATCCTTCTAGCAACCTCTGCAATCACTAGTGATCCCTAGCCATGCCTCTTTGGCTGACCTAGGGCATCACCTTAAAAATGGCTGCCATAACTTCCTAGGGCCCTCCTTCACCATACATAATGTACATGGAGTCAATTTCCATAATCCAATATCCTTTGCAAGTGCCATGGTGGAAAATGGATCTATGACCTCATTTGTTCACAGTGCCCAATTCAGGATAGTGACAGTCCAGAAAACAAAACAATTTAAACAAGCAAATAAAACTATTGAATTCAAAAAAATAACACCACAATAAATATTATATCAACCTATATTAATCAAATCAATTCTTATAGAAGTTACTTCAATCCATTAAACAGTCCGATCTTTAAAAAACACCAAAACTGTAACTGTATATTCAATTCACAGTCCGTACACAATATGACTTCAAAATGCCAACCCTTCCATAAGCTTGAGAATGGTCTTAAATATTTGACCAAGGCACTAGAGAATTGATTTTAGACAGTTAGGGAACTAAATTCCTTGAAGTTGTATTCTTGTCATAAATGTTGTCAATGACAACATTGACAAGTTTTGCAACTTTTTGGATATGCTATCCAAACTTGGTCTAAACTTGTCCAAAATTGTCCAAACCAATAATTAGGGTGAAATAACATCAAATAGGACCTCTAGCCCTTTGTTTGACTCATTTGGTAATAAAATACCAAAAACCCCCTATTAGACCTAAATGGACACAAAGGTGTCAAATGACCTAACAAGACATCCTCCTACTTAGCACTCTATATACTAGGACTCTTAGTCCTTTTATTTTCCTAGTGGTCTGGCTAGAACCACTACAAGCCAAAACATATAAGAAGCCCTAGGTTACGTTGTATCAACTAGCCCACCTAGGTGCTCCTGCACCACATGGAGATTGAGAAGATTCTCAGGATGCAGAAGAAGTTTGTTACAAAGATCTACAATCATGAAAATTCAAGTTCAAAATCTGAGATGAAGATTAAGCAGCAAAAGGGAAGTTGTGAGTCCCAAGAATAGTGCAAGTCCTGAGGTAAACTTAAACCAATTAACTGAGTCGCAAATACATTGAAACAATTCAAAAAGATGATCTGATGCTTGAGAGAAAATAAAGGAAACCCTAATCAGAGAGATTAAGTGGAAAAAACAAAGGCCTATATATTGATGATTTTGTATGTTTACGAGAGAGATGTAAAATTGAAAGGTTGAACTATGGTCAACCTACCGAGTGAAGTAGGGAAGAGAAAAGAGGTGAAACTCTGTCCAGAGAAGAAATTATTGAACTATTGATGCCAATATTAACATAGAGCACATAAGGGATTTGATCAAGAAAGAGGGAGTTACAGTTATATAGATCAAATCATTACATTGTTGCTTATTAACCTTGGTAACAGAAAAATCTCTTAACTGAGTGGACCTAACAATTCCTTTCATAAATCATTGAGAAAGGTAACATTCTAGTATGATTGTTTAATCCCTCTAACCAGGCCACTCCTAACAAGGTGAAGATCTTAACAAATCTAAAGTAAATCCCCTAATAGGGTCAGATCTAGCAAATGTGCATTGTAATATTTAACAAGATTGGCTCTTAACCGAGCATACTTCAGAAGAGTATTTATTTTTTTGGGTGATAATTCCCATAGAGGTTTTTCCCAAATTGTGTTTCCTCGTTAAATTTGGTGTTATGTGTTTTACATTGATAATTGTGTATGTTAGTTACATATGGTATATGTTATTGATTGAGATACGTAGAGATATCTTTGTTTTGGTTTCTCTTTTTATTTTAGTTACTGAGTTGAATCAGAGATCCAATTTTTAAGTTAGAAGATTCAATATTTTCTTATTCACCCACCTCTCAGTAAACAAAAAAAATTATATCATTTACTACAACTAGTACACATGTACATTACGAACCACTGCTACCAATAAAAATAACACAAGCTAAAACAAAGCATTAAAGATCTTCATCTTCTAATATTAAAACCAATAATGATAAAGTTAAAGAAAACTAAACTAAATATGCCTATGAAATAATTACAAATATCACTAATCAATGGACAAGAACTACAAAAACTATAAAATCCCTTCAAAACATAAAACAAATAATACACAACAAAATACCATACAAAGAACAAAATTGTCAACAAATACAAAAACTCCAAAAGAATCCAACAAAAACATATTTACAAGCAATTAAGGATACACCTAAATATGCATTCTACATTTGTGAACAATTTGATTTCAAACCTAAACTTAGAAAGCATAACAAAAATGAACTACAAACGTATCAAAATTCTTCAAACACGAAACGAATAGACCAAAACATAAATGTTTGAAACTACTGTAAAGTCATTCTACATAATTCTAAACTTCCATACTATACTACCCCAAAACTTATAAGGAGAAATAAATCTCTCCCAATTTTTTCATCTCTATCTAAACTTGAGGAAAAAATTATTTCACCACGACTTGGTTTTACACAAATTAGACAATAGGAACATAAAATATGTCAAATAGGATTAACTGGTTCAATTATTAATGTTCCAAAAAATATATCCATAATACAAAGATTGGTCCCATGACCAATAAATGAGATGAAAACAATTGTCGTTGCACTAAAATGAAAACTAGAATACAAGAATCCTTATCAAGTTGGAATTATTCACCCAAGAAAAATAATGAAATCATTGAAACTCTTATTCGAAAGACAAATGTATAAAAAAGAAAATATTTTAATAGACAAAACTTGGAAAAGAAAAATAAACCAAGACAATATTGAAAAATGTTAGCTAAAAAATGCATATATTGAGTCTGGTTTGAATAGTGAAGATATAGAAAGTAGCAATGAATTAGAAAAACAAACTGATACACTTGTACATGGATTTACAGAGTCTCGATCTATTTATAGCTTGATTGATAAAATTATTGAAGTAGCACCTGGTGAAGGAAATCAACCACTTGGAATTTTCGAGGATATATATGCTAAAGAAATGAGCTTCCCTACTCTATTTTTCAATTTTCCATGAGATGAAGACTTTAAAAAATACATGTATCAAAAATTGCACAGTGGGAGATTCTACACTCAATTCAAGATTTTGCACTGCCCACTACCAATCTAGTTTTCAAAATAATACAAATAATAATTGACAAAATTATGTCAAGTATATCGATACCAATTCGTAAGGGTCAACTTAAAGGAAAAATTCTACTTGTAAAGGATGTTAAAAAAAAGCCAAACTTAGATTAAATTCTAAAATCAAACATTGGATACATGGATTTCAAACATATTCGTATATCTCCAGATTATTTGTAACAAACAAAAAAACATTTTTGCAATGATAAGACAACTAGGACCTCCTAAATATTTTTTGACATTCTCAAGTATGGAGCACTTGTGGGAACCATTAATGTTAGCAATGAGTACATTATATGAAAATCACAAAAGAAAGGAAAAAAAAAACAAGATATTGAACATGATATTGACTACCTTATTTGAAAAGACCTTGCAACTTGTACTCAATGATATAGACATAAAAGAAATTGCTTAAAAAAATATTAACTATAAAGATGACATAATTATAGGACATGTAAAAGATTTCTTTTTCATTACTAAATTTCAAAATAGAGGAAGTGAACATGATGCTTTAATATGGATTAATTATGCCCCCGTTTATGGAATATGTGCCAATTCTAAAATTGAAAATTTTGTTGATAAATATATTACATGTGACACAAAAATAGTTGATGCAAGATTTTGTAACATCCATCGACACTATCATAAACAAAATTGCAAAAACAATTAAAAAATTCACATTGCAATTATAACTTCCCTCTTCCGCCTATGAAAAAAAATTACTTGAACTAATTCAATCAACCAATGATAGTACCATACATAATGCAATTAAAATATATAAATATCTACAAGAAACACAAGAAGATGAAATAATTAATTTTGAAGATTTCTCGATCAAAATTGACATGCATGAACACAAGTACATGGAAGCAATACAATCATCATTGAAAAGACCAACATTATTCATAAAAAGACGTCAAACAAATATTTTGAATAAGATTTTTGCAAAGAAAATACCTACATTATGGAAAACAACTAATGATGCCGAATTTGTGCTAAACACGTATGCAGCTCTGCAATGTATTGTTCATCATACATGACAAAAGTAGACAAATCTATGACAACATTTAGGAGAATATGAAAGTACCATGAAACAACAAAAAATGATGCTATACAAATGATTCATTGTCTTGGAAATACTTTTCTTAACCTATAACAAACGTCAAATCAGCTTGTAGTTCACACCATCCTATCACTCTCCTTAAATTCTACTTCTTGATAATGCATATTTATAAACACATCTCCATAAGGTGAACATACATTTATTCTAAAGTCAAAAGCCCTACTTGCTGCTAAACTGAATGACTCAACTCAAAGAATGTGCAATTCAATTATAGACCACTATAAAATTGACGTAAAGATTTGAAAGAAATATGTCTAGCTAAATTTTCTTTGCAATATCAAATTGCTAAAAGACAAATCCTAAAGAAAAAAAAAGTTTGCAATTATTAGATTTGTTAAATATAATAAGCACCTTGACTGTCAAAACTATCAAAGAGAAAAGTTTCTATTATATGTTTCTTTTCACAGAACAAAAAAAATTAATTACAAAAGACTTCAAAACAATACACGATGCATATAACTATTACAAAAAAAATTTATACAAAATGAGAGGAATTATACATACAACTTCAATTCGATATGGGGAGATATACACAAAGAAATCGAACAAGTTAAAGAAGATGAACTTGCAAGTTAAATTCAATTCAACAAACAAATACAAAACACTAGCAATGCTGAGACATATGAACTCACTTCAGACTTGTCATAGTTACAATGAAAACCTTACATAACTAAATTTGATAACCGATTTAAAATCATAAAAAACCCAAACCTTATTGACAATATTGACTATTATAAACTTGGACAAATGCGAAATAAAGAACAACAAGCTATTGTAAACAACATTGCAATTTTTTTTTTAAAATGACAAACAAACACCACTATACATTTTCCTCACAGGTGGTGCAGGAATAGGCAAAACATTTACAAAAAAGGAAATTTTCCAAATACTACTACGAATATACAATATAGCTCCATTTTTACATCCTCTCAAACCAAAAGGACGCATGATGGATTACACTAGAAAATTAGCATTCAACATAGGAGGAACAACAATCCACTCTACATTTCTAATGCCCTTTAACAAATCCATGTTTCTCCCACTTAGTAACGGAATGATAGATTCTTTGCAAAAACATTATGAAGAATTACAGGTTTTACATATAGATGAAGCATCATTAATAGGAAGTTTTTTCTTATATTCAATTGACAAAAGAATGAGAGAAATAAAACACAATACAAATTTTTTTTTTGTACCATTGACATTATATTTAGTGGAGACTTCTACCAAGCTCAACCAATACAAGAGAGTTACATTTTTGAGCCTCCTATTGTGAACAAAGAAAAATTAACATACACTTTTTGGATAGATATGATCAAATGCTATGAACTACAAACAACGATGTGTCAAAAAAATGGATACTTCATTTCAATTCTAAACAAAATAACAACTAATTTGCAAATGGAAAATAATATATGATATATCAATAGTATTTTCTATCGCCAACCCTCAATTGATCCCACATTTCCATTTCTATTCCACACAAACAAATCTGTACAACAACACAATTCCAAAATTTTATCAATCGTAAGTGGTGAACCAATCATAATAATGCAATAGATGAAGTAGATGATAATTATGGTAATGTAACAATGTATACCAAGAAAAATTTCCCCCCAACAAATAATTCTAAAAATCAACATGTTCTTTGAATTATATGAAGAAAACTATGACATAAATGATGGACTACTGAATGGAGTTGATGGAATTTTCAAAGCGTACACAACTATAAACAAAATAGTTATAATATCGATTCAATTCAATGACTTAACTATTTGACAGTCTCAATCAACTAAATTAGCACATCTATACACCCAAAACACTTCAAAATAATGGGTGCCAATACTGCAAACTGCAAAGCCTCTATCAGTAAAAATAAATTAATTGCAGATAACAATTTAAAAACAATTCATAGTGTAGCTAGCATGTGCATGAACAATTCACAGATCAAAAGACCTTACACTAGACAAACTTTCATTTGATCTATTTAGAGTCAATTAGCATGGACTAGTATATAAAACACTCTCACACATTCAAGATATTCATTCCCTATGTTTACTAAGACCACTTACAATATTTCTTTTTTAAATACACAAAAAAAAATTATATATGAGATTCATCAACTCCACAAAGAATAAAATTGGGAGAATGCATTCAAAAAGCTTGTTACTACAAAAACATCACTATAACTATTGTCTCACTAAACACAAGAACCTAAAAATCACATACCAATGAAATTATCAATGACTATGATCTACTAGAAGCTGATATAATATGCTTACAAGAAACATATACCAATCATTTCCCTATTTACAAAATCTCAAACAATTTCAATTGTTGACTATGTACCATTCTTACAGACTTCTCACCTCAACAAAAAATAGATGGAAATTATATATTCAAAATAATACAATTCAAATGAAAAATAAGTTCTACAAACAAACCTACTCATATCTAGCATTCCACTAACATTATTTAATGTCTACTCACCACCGAATACAAAAATCTCTCCGATTATAAACATTCTACAAAAAACACAAAAACAATGTTTGAACCATTCAAAATATAAAAATTGTTGGTGACATATGCAAAAAAAAATAAAAATAAATTAGAAGCAAATTTCAACACAATTAATATTAAAAACTTACTCGACATAAATAATTTATTCCAACGATCACTTATTGACAACATCTATTCAAGCATTGACAAAATGTTTTGCAAAAACTAAAAAACAGATGCATATTGGAGTGATCATAATTGTATATATCTATTCCTTGACTTAGTAAAAAAAAAAAGGATACAATCAATGTAAGTACCTATACTTTCCCCTCAATCTTATGCCATTTGGTATTTTTTACTTTTCACTTTGCAGTTCTCACTTCTTTAAACTTTACATACACTTATATTTACTTCTTTTACTATGCGGTAGGAATGAAGACCACCAAAAAAAATTGAAAGTAAAGAAATGAAAAAAATTGAAGAAGAACAACTCATACTATAGGTATTTTGAAATACATTCAGTTCTAAAAGGTTCAAAGACTATTTACTCTATTAGCTTTCTTATCTCTACTTTGATTACGCCACTGTTTATACACGTTATGCTATGAACATGATTGTTATTATCTTTCTTATCTCTACTCTCATTACGCCACTATTTATACATGTTATGCTATCAAAATGATTGTTATATAGAGAATTTCTATTAGTTGTATATAAGTTCTAACCATTCATACACTCTTAAGACTGACCTCTACAACATTTATCAAATCCTCTGATCTCTGACCACTCAACATGCTCTACCTCCTCTCTCTCCAATCTTACTAGTGTTCACTAATTAACTTTCCTCCGAAGGTCATTAAGGATGTATTTTGATTGTTCTTTCTACACTTTCTCTCTATTAATGCACCCAAAACCTCCTTTGTCATGCTGCTGAAGTTACATGATCGCTCTCTCACATGTCTCCCAATTGTCCCACTTTGTGACCTTTTTTCTCGCAAACTCGTGCTTTCATATTCTTTCATCTACCTAAAATGGTCTCTATTTCCTATTTTCACTATCTTTGTCAAATTATTATACTATGTTATGTTGTTCAAAACACTGACACAACTACTTCCTTAGGATGTGGCTTTTTAAACATATTTTCATTTCTGATTCTCACTATCTTTTCTACTCCTCTCTATTCAACCTTCTTCACATATGTTCCATACTTGCATTCTATTAAAAGTATACTTTTCTCACTGGATTAAACACTACTTTCAACATTTTATAACTCTTATTAAACAAATAACTATAATCTTATCTGCCATGAACATATCATTGTCTTTTGAACAACTTGTCGTGACTACCTTTTGATGTATTTATAAAATCTTATCATTTCAATCTTTACAACTCTTTCCATTTGTTATAACCTACAACCTACATAATGTATTACGCATTTCTCTTAGCATTCTCAATGTATATATAATCTGAATTCTCTTCTTTTACTTAGTTGAATCCCTCATATGATTTCCTAGCCATTATACTTCCCATTTCTCAAAAGACAACTCATTGCCATCTTCCCCCAATTATTATTTTATGATGCATCATTTCACTTATCCTTGTTTGATACGTAAACAAATTTAACTAAAACATTCAAATGCCTTTTCAAACCTTACAAGGAAACAACACATACAATTTTAATTGAAGAACTAAATGCACATCAAAGTGAAAAAATCTTTGAAGGCAATGTGATTGTCATGTACAAAACTCATCTAGACAAGGAAATTTTTTTAATAGAAGTCTTCCATGGAGACCTCACCGACTGCAAAGGAGAAATAACCATCACATTGAATCTTACCAAACATTTTATTCAAATTTTTAAAAATAAAATCTTCCCGGGAGAAAGCATTCATGTCATAAATTTCCAAATATCTCCAAAAACCGGTTATGACTATGGAGATTGTGATTGTATTTTTCTATTGACTCAAGCGAGTGCAATTGAAAATATATCTCAAGTCTACAAACAACATATGTTCATTCCCAGTACTACGATATGTCTTGTCCTTGAACGCACATAACAGTAAACTGTCAGATCACTGGGTGCCATAGTTGTTGGTGCAAAGAGAAAACATACCATAATATAGTGATATAAAAGATGAAGACACGGAATTCAACAATGCACAAGTCAAAAGTTCAAAATGTCCACCTGAAATATAGGAAACATTTTCTTCCAAAATTGCCAAAGTACCATAATAACTATTTTTTTTCTCTAGGTATCTTTTCATCCAAATATGTTGTAGCAATATTTCAACATTGAACACTGTTCCCAAACAAAAGACTACCCTCTTGTGCTCTTCAAAAATATAGTCAAGCGAGCCAATACAAAGGAACCATTATTTTACACTCGAAATTCTACATATATTGGAGAGCTGGTACACAAAGAGACAAAAGAAAGTATTCTCATCTTGTTGAACACAACATATTAGGTAGCTTCTTAAATTCATTCAACACTTAATCCTTACTATCGATACTATATAAATAGTGTCATTATCCGGAATTCTACCTTCAATAATTTACAATTTTTTCCTCAACTTTCTCATCTTTAACCCCAAAAAATAGCTTTTCAATATCTCGCATGTGCATGTACATGGAGTACTTTGAGTTGCAAATGCCTTCTCTGTGTCATTTCAACCATCTTTCTCTAAATGCAACACTAAAACTTTTGGCACACTAAAGAACATTATGGCTCATTGCAACAAGTGTAATAAAGAAACTAACTACACATATATGTATTTCTTAAATTGCATCCTCACCAGTGAAAACAAAACCCAATTGGAATGTACTTTAGGTAAGGAAACATTAGCTCATATGTTTCCACACCTACAAGAAATTACTTATGAATAATATGTATAGTAGAAGGCAAAAATAATATTCGTAGTTCGTGGGCTACAGAAAGAAGAAAAATATATACTCATTAAAGATAATGTCATCATTGACTTTGACAGCAATAGCATGCCTTGTATAGAATCATCAAGCCAGGCATGAAAGATATATCCACACTTATTTTGACATTGCAAAATTGCACAATTTTTGATATATCAACACTTTCTAATTCATTATACTACACACTCTATACTATTCATCTTTTATTAACTTTCCAGATGCTTCAAATATAGTTTGAGCTCTTCCAAACAGTACATTTGCACATAGAATATATCACACCATTCTACACATGTCAAGGTTATAAGTGTGGATTCCAAACCTACAATAGTACTCATTCAAATTTTAAGATACAAAGACAATATATCTTGTGATAGTACATATCTGAAATATATCTTTCTTGCCAATCTTTTTTTTTTCTGGTTCGAAGACAAATTTACTACTTGTTCTAAATTTTTGATACATGTATAGTCAATACATTGCACTTGTCAATAGTAAAGTCCTTACCTTTTCACAAAACACTACTGCAATTTTTGTTTTCAAATGCTCTATAAAATGCTTGTTGTTTAATATAAAAATTTATTTATTGTACTCTGTTGCATGACTTGTTTTCAACATTCTTATATATTTTCCTACTTTGACATCTACACAGTAATACATACACCATGCATGTATGGAAAAAACAATTATACTGATTATACAAAGAAAATATATATAACTATTTCACTACAAAAATTTGAAAGTGCTAATGTTTTCTTCAACCTTCTGGAATTTTAGACCACGACAATTGTGTACTCTACAGACCTTTGTCTATGATTATGATGACGTTCTAAAAATTCAAGTTTCCTCAATATTGTCCTCTTTTTGACATGACAAAAGAGTTCTATAGATGAAAAAGGAGCTTTTGGGAAACTTCTGTTATGATAGCAATTAAAACTAGTCTACATATCTTAGGCTACATTCCTCTAAAACCAAATAATTTTTTCGTTAAGCAATCTATCTCACTTAAAGTTTTTGTAAAGTTACTCTCATGAATGATTGAATTTCATTCTATCTCCCTAATGAAATCAATAGCTGTCAGTTTTTCTTATCTATGTGTTGTTCAATTCGGTTGTCATTTTTCCAAATTATGAATCAAGCAAGTAAAATAAAAGATTTATTCTAAATGCAATTGATATTTCCTGCACTTTTCTGTCCACTGTCAAAAATGCTTATTTCACTACAATTTCTGCTAAAAATATGTCATGTGTAGATTTTATCACATACATGAAATTAATTATGTTTTTTTTAAGCTAAGAAGTTCAACTAAAATCTAGTCCACTCCAAGACTTGTATCCTTCAAGATTTGCCAACAATTTTAAACAAAGGGGAAAATGAGAACGATATTGACATCAAGGAGGTAGACAAGAAAATGAGAACAATATTCACACCAAGGAGGCAAAGTCAAGACTCATAAAGTTAAGATAGATGATATTGATAAAATTAATGTGTAATGTAGCGCGAGTTAATTGAGGAAAAGATATTTCTTGCACTTTGCAACTTTAGCAAGTGGAAAATAGTACCAAAAAGTGCTGGATTAATTTGATGGAAAGGTAAGTATTGAGAGGGGAGGGGTGAATCATCTCTTTAAAAATTTTAACCACTATTCAATCCTTTTCACAGAACTTAATATCATTTATAAAAATATTGAAAATCATAAAACATAAATTAGAAAACCATGACACATAAAACCATGAGTTGTGGTCATGCAAAAATCCTTAGTTAGAGGAAAATACTGGGGCGGGGATGACAACCACAATCCTTCACTTCTACAGAATAAAGGTTTCTCAGTTAGATCTACAATGTTAGTTAGTTATTCTATCTTTCCTTGTTAAGCGTATTATACTCGATCAAGAATACAAAATACTTATTCAATCTACCTAATTAAAGGATTTTACAATCTCTCATCTAAGAGATGTACTTGGCTAGAGGATTTACAAAATAAGACCTGTTAGGAGCTACCCACTGGATGTGATTTCTAAGCTCCTTACTATTACAAAAAAAAATATTACAAAAATGTCTGGAAGTAAGTCATGCAGCAACTTTCGGAGGTCATAACTTTTGACTCCGATGTACATTTTTGCTGAAATTTTACAAACAGATGCATGAAGAAGAATTAATGTAAATTCCAAATCAACTAGCTCTATTTGTAGCCACTTTGACATCTTTTTGGGACCCTAAATTTTCATCTTGACCTTCAAAATTAGTTTTTTCTATTTCTTTCCAATTTTTTGAGTTTTGCTTTTTGTAATAAATCCAAAAATTGTGTTTCCGATTTCGTGGGTTAGTTGGCAATTCATCTGGCCTTAGTTGAGAGATTTTCTTGGGAAAAATTGAGATTCTTAGGATGAGTTTTAAAAGTTACCAAAAATGGAAAAGTCTATTTTTCCCGAAAATCTGTCAAATATGGTAATTTTTAAAATTGTAATAAGTAGGAGTTTTCTTTCATTGTAGAGGCAGAGTAGGTTGGACACAGTTACTGAGAATTTGAATTTCTCTTATTCTAGCATTGTGTTATTTTTTTTGAATTGTTGTTTGTAAAGGTTAGGTACTACATCAATAAGCATCAACCATAATGTTGTTCAGACTCTTTATGTTGTACAAGTGCATTACCTCATTCTTCACTGGGTAACTTAAATTTTCTGAACCCTATATCTTCTTCATTGTGTCTTTTTCTCTGTCAATGTAACTACCTCTCTCTCTCTCTATAATATTTTCCCTCGTCTTTGTATCTATATATTCAACATTCCCTTTTTTTTTCATCTTCATGTTTTGTTCATTTTATATGATCTTAAGGGGGTTAACTTAATTTGATCCTTCTCCTTCTGCAGTGGAGGTGAGGCATTGCAATATTGGTTTTATCACCACCATATTATTTGTTCTTGAATATCATTTTTTGAATTTCCTCATGATCATGTGTAATCATATTGGTGCAATCCCAATGTTCAACCTAACTTTTGTCTTGAATATTGTGAAAATTTTTCCTGCTCGGCATCCAAGTTTAATGTATTCAAATTTTAATTGATATGTCAGCTCTTGTGTGTTCAGTAATGAGCTTTGATCTTTCTTAGTGACATAATCATCTATTCGGTGACTAACTCTTGTCGATGAATATCTCTACTCTATGTCTCCATGACTAACTCTACTCTTTGTCTCGGTGACTAAATTTGCTCTGTGTCTCGATGACTAACTCTCCTCATTGTTGATTCCCTACTTAATTTAGTAGCATGCTACTTTTCGGTGCTCGGTGTCATTAATACTCTTCTTTACTGAATTTATTCCTTAGTGTATTATTTCTCTTTACCGATTGTCTTCATTGACTATTATGAATTTAACAAGACTCTTGACAACAAACTAACTCATAGGAGTATCAATCTCCCCCTTTGGCATTAGTTGGCATTGTGACAAAAACTTTAAATTGAACAAAATTTTGTATAACTCCCCCTATACACATGCTTATATCTTCCTTGCCTTTATATCTTCCTTTATACTATATTATCCCCTTATGTTCTATATTATACATACTACATTATCCCCCTTAACTATATTATCCCCCATTTTTGACAAATATGCAAAAATCAAATTGGTTAGGGCTTGGTGGGATATATGATACCCTATCCAAAAGGTGAGTATGCTTATTTTATATATCAGCTATAGATGACTCCCTGGCATCTTTGAGTGTTTGAAGTATAACAAGTTGTGTAGAAACATCATTTGCCAATCCAATGATGGTGTCAAGTGAACTACCATTGGGGGTGTTGACCAATTATTTGGCCTTCGTAAATGCCTTTGCATGGATTCCATATGGGGAGTAAAATGTTCTTGAAGCTCTATAATTTCCATTTTTCTCTTATTCTCTTATTCCCTTCTTATCTTTGTTCTTGTTGCATCTCCATCAAGTGTTTCAACCTTGAGTAGTAAACTTATAGAGAACGAGGCTCGGTAGAAACATTTTTCAGCTTCTCGGTAAGCTTAGTCTCAATAAACTCATCTTTCTTCTTGATATCCTTGATAAAGAATGAAATAGAAAAAACTTTCTAAAATATTGAAAGTATATAAGATAACTTAGTCTCAATCTTGGTAAATGCCCCAGATAGTGATACCTTATCAACTACAATGTTGTCTAGAATGGATTCAAACATTTTTAGTTCCATCTTCCTCAGATGAATCTTCGTCATTTAGTCAGTAGTGTCTTTATTTGAATTTTAGACTTGCTCCACTAGTCCTTCTACCTAATGAATGATGTCTTCTATTTCATCAATGGTGGCATTTTGGACAATGTCCTGAAAGACATCCCTAACACATTCCAATGCATCAGTCTTCTTCCTCTTCTGAATTAATTTGTTTTACATTGCCTTAAGTTTCACTAATTCAGCATACTCGGTCATTTCATCATAGTCCATAGTAGATAGGTTGACGTTTGGTAAAATGATTGGTTCACTCAAATCTACATGTTTCCTCTTCTTTGATTTATTCTTCTTTTTTTCTTCTTTCGTGAGTGTGATGCTTTTAGTGCATCAAATGTTGTTTCTATTGTGCATGTTCTAGCTCTTTTCTCTTCTTGTTGGATTTCTTCCTTCTTCACTTCATGTTTCCCTTCTACTTTCTTTTCCCCTAGTGTGTTTTTTTTCTGCTCATTTGTATGCTTCTCAACTTCCTTCAGTTCATTTTGTTCCTTTGGTTCATCTTTATCTAGTTCTTGTTGTTGTGCAATGGAATCAATTTGGGGAACTGATTCAGTTTTCAATGTTTCTATTGTATCAGTAACTGTAAACTTCTCGGTTTTCTTGTCTTTCTCAACTTCCTTTACCTTTACCTTTTCCTTCTCTATTTCCTTTTCCTTCTATGTTTCCTTTTGTTGGTTGGTTGCTCATGATCTGTATCCATAGCAACTAGATCATTATCACCTTGAGTTTTGTGATAATCGAATACTTGTTCCAAAAAAAGTTGTAGAGCAGCAGATTTATCTTGGATTTTGATTTGTTCTATATTGACATCCTCAGTTTCCATAAGATTCTCATCTTGTGATGTATCATCTCAGGTATTTTTTCCGATAATATCCTCAATAAAAATTTTATCAGTGTTAATTGTTAGATCAATAGGATTATTCTTACCTTGATCATCTTTGACAACTTCATTGGTTATATTCCCCTTTTCTTGTTCAACTTGGGATTTAGGCTCTTCGATGTCGAATATATCTCTCCATTTTGCATCGATTTCCAACTGTAATCTCTCAAAGTCTCCTGTCAGAATCCTTAGAGATATGTCCTTAACAAGGAATTGTTTAGAGTTTTGTTTCAAGGTCTCCTCAATTTATTCAACATATAGATTTGGTATAGTTAGCATAAGATATCTTTCTCTCATTTGTTTTTCTACATTCATAGCATATTTACATATTGCATCTATGTTTTTTTTATAACTCTATAGGAAAAAACATGATAACTTCAAGTGGTGTGTATATGAGTTTGTGTAAAGAGTAAATAATTGCATCTTCAATTTTTACCTTGTTTTCTTTGCTTTGAGTATTGTACTTTTCTTTCTTCATTCCTCTGAATGACCCATTCTTCTCCATTGTGTCTAATATTTCATCTAGACTTCCTGGTGATGACATGTAACTGATTGAATGTTTGATAATGTAAAGTTGAAAATAATGAAAGTTATTAAATTAGTTAATGGTTTGTATTGTCATTGATGTCAACTTGATATCATTTGTATAGTCATGTACATAATACCAAAGACTTCAGAAAATCAATGGAACAAAGGTTATGCTTTCAGCAATGCATAAAAGTCAAGTATTCACTAAGTGACAGACAAGACTGACGCAGTGCACACCATCAGAAAAGGAAAAGAAGAAAAGTCATAGTGATACCCAAAAAGAAGAAGATAGTGTTTCCCGATGAAGCTAAACCACAGGATGCCCGACGAGCTGAAAATAGAGTTGCCAAATGAGTAAAAATCCAATGATGCCCGACAGATGGAGATCTTGAAGCTAACTGGAGTCACACTGATGGAACTGTCAGTTGTCACCAATGACTAACTTCTGAGTTGACCGATGGAACAGAGAGTTCAGAAAATGATAAAATATCTAGTTGGAAAGATCTAAAGATACACTTAACTAGTTGTTTTCTTTGTTTTATTCGACCAAAGTTAATTGATTGATTTAAAGATGATTTTTATAGTTTGCATAAAGATAACAATGAAACAAATAAGGAGTTATGCTTTAAATCTAATTGGCTGGATTGTTTTTCATGCCAAGAATCAAGAATCAATAATCAAGAAATAATGAATATCAAGTCTATATAAGAGACAAGCTTAATTCATTTTAGAAGAGAACATTTCATGAAAAAGGGATTAAGGGGAGTGAATAAATAGAGGATGCTAAAGAGAAATTGATGAAGAACAACTTCATGTAGTACTAATCAATCAAGCTGAAGGAGAGCTAACGAATTCTTTAGACACTGATGAACAGTGAGCATAGCATCACAGAGCAGAAAGTGTGGAGCACAAAGAATTGAATTGATACATTGATCAGAGAGGTAATGTACTTAAATAGATCTGAAAATTTGCAAGTCAAGTTGCATTAGAAACATGTCATATTGTTTCAATTTAACCATTGAAGCATCAAGTATCTTAACAAAGTAGGACTTAATAGTCTTCTATATATTGAGGTACATCCCAAGGAGTGCCAAAAATGTTGATTCATGAAAGTAGCATTGGATATGCTCGATGCCTATTGACAGTCTAATACAGAGGCTGATTCAAGAATGGCAGCATTAGATGCCCGATACTAAGTGACAACCTATATGTGTAAAATCCTCTAACGAGGTCACACCTAATAGTGTGTTTGTAACTTTTAATAGGGTTGGCTCTTAATAGGGCTCACTTCAAAAGAGTGAAAATTTGGGGTACCGGTCCCAGTGGTTTTTTTTTCCTTTAACAGGGTTTCCACATTAAAAATCCATGTGTTATATGTGTTTATGATGCATTTCTTTACTATTTTATATCTTACATAATTCATTCTAGATATATCATTATACTCTACATATTTACTATATTTCAGCAAATAGATGGCTGCTTATCGGTAAACATTAAGAAGAAGGTTTAATAGAACAATTCGACAAGTAGTAAATTGATATAAGTTGTTCAAGGCATTCATCTTATAGGACAAAAGATAACTTGAGAAATAATTAGTGGTTATAGGAGTTGAAGGGTTGATTTAAGGATTAAAATGTGAGGCCACTGATTCACCCCCCCCCCCCCCCCNTTCCCCCCCCCCCCCCCCTCTCAGTTATTACTAACACTAGGTGGTGGAGGTTTCTTCTTCACAACTTTTTGTTTGCTCAAATCTTTAGTCTTTGAGTCGGTGTCTAGTGGTACAACTTGAATTTTCTCCTTAGTCTAGTGTTTGTCTTTCCTCTTACATATATCCTCTCTTTTGGTTCAATAAAATTCTTCTTTTCTTTTGGTGGCATTGTAGACCATGTCAATGATCTATTTGATTTGGGGCTCGGTGAAGGCTCCAATACTTGTGGTTTCCTGCCTTCCACTCTAGAGGTTTCTTCCTCATCTTCTTAATTATCAGTTCCCAAATACTTAGTCCGATTAGTACTTATCTTGCTAGATATTCTTTGAACTTTATGTTCAAAGATACCTTGCTTAATTTTAGCCTTAAATTATTCATATGTTCCATACCTCTTGGCACTTTTATCAATAGGCTTAGCTAAGAGAGTTTCAATTTTTTGAGATGCAAAGTCTATATCCATCTCATATCCCATAGGATCTAGACGTATGCTCCTAGGCTTGACTGCATTAATAAAACATGAGTCGATGTCTGCCTCAAAACAAATAGAATCATGATATTTATCAACTAATTGAGGTGGAACTCTAAATTTTATATGCATTCTTGTTTAGAAATTAGAGAAGTAATCATTCATAACATTGTCCAGATTGTCACTAATTGATAAACGATTGGTCTATCAACACTCCATTTCACATTTCTAATAGATGGAAATAAGTTCTCAAAGTAAAAGTATATGCATACAAGTAGTGAACCAAAATTCAATGTCTTTTTCTTGACTTTCCTTATAGTGTTCATGTTGTCTTCAATTTGTTTCAATAGTATCTCACATATATCAATCTACATGTCTTTCTTTATAATCTTATAAGCCAGATCTACAGCTCCACAAGGTACATTGTGGTGCAAGAGAACCTAGGATACATCCTATCCATATGTTTTTTTGTGGCTTTTACTCACCCTATCCAATTCATTTGGTTTTATTATTTTACCTTATAAGGTCTTGCAAGTTTGTACCTACTTGGATTTGACTAGGATTATTCAAAACTAGATGTTTAATGTTTTGAGTGTGTTTAGTGCCAATTTAGCCTAAAGGGGGAATTGAGGGTCAAGAAACCTAGAAGGCTTAAAATGGCCTATATTCATGCCTAAGAATTCCATTATGATGTTTTTACATCATTTCATAATGATTAGAGGTCATTATACTAAGTTTTAGGCAAAGATGTAAAAGTTGCTAAAATGTTGCATGACAACATTTTGCAACTTTGCAATGTTGCTCGACAACATTATCAAGTTTGACTCCATTAGACGAGTGGAAAAGTTAGTTATTTTAACTGACATAAAAACATGGGAAAGACATATTAAACCATGAGGAGGCCCATTTCCCAAGGCTAAGTGGTATAAAGAAGAATTGAATTTGTCTAATTTTACTCTGCAACTCCGTTCTGTATACTGTGAATGTTTTTTCTTTCATGTACTAGTTAATGGGTTGAATAAAAAAGTTTTGTGTTGGATTATTATAGTTAGGTTAGTTTCAATACATTTTTATTTAGTGAGAAGTTTCTAGGTGTTCAGTTGCATAGGTTTAAAGAATATTTTGTTAGTGTATAGTCTACTAGTGTTGTTCAGGCAGTTTTGAGGAAAATGGCTCCCCCATAAACCTCCACCATGAATTTCATCATGGAATGGGGGAATATGGAAGGGGAGCCTCTTTTATAGTGTATATATAGAATGATAGGTTCAGGAAATTTATTTATCTAATTTTCATGGAAAGCCCTAGGCGAGATTGGAGTACCTGGCTAGGAGATTGCTAGTGATTAATTATGTTTGATTGCAGGGATACAATTGGGGAAAATAAACCAAGAAATTTTTTGTAAACTTATAGGTCATAAAGATCCCTCCTAGGAAGGATAAGGCTATACCAATCCATCTTGATACATTTCCAAGCATAAACATCTGAGTGCACTTATCTAGCTCAATTAGCCGTAGTTATCCTTAATTATAGGAATCTATTGTATAGACACCCTAGGACCCTAAGACCTAAAAAATACTTTGAGTCTTGGAAAAGGGTATAATAATCCCCACTTTGGTTTTGGGGTTGTTTGGGATTATTTTTCAAGAATTGGGAAAAAACTGCCAGATAGGGCTAGTAGAAGCATTAGGCCTAAAAGCCAAGATTGAAGATGAATTGGGAGATCATTTGGAAAAGCTATGTTACCCAGTCACCAATGGGATCATATGGAGCCTAGGAAGATTTTGAGCATGAGAAATATCCTTGCAGAAACTTGCGGAGTTGAGAAGTGGATAATGTAATTGGAATCATCCAAGAAGGAGTGAAAGAGTGTAGTACAAAATAGTGATATAGTTGTCTCCTTGTGAAGCTTAATAGTTACCTAATCATAGAGTGGTATTGGATTAGTCCTAGACTAGTGAAGTAAGGACTAAAGAGGCCCTAAGAGTAAGAATAGGGTCTTGAGAAGTCTAGGAATAGTGGAGGTTCTATTAGGCTTGTGCAAGCACACTTGGAAACATCTATGAGATTGGTATCAGGGCCAGTAAGATTTGGCTTGTAGCTAATGTTCCAACCAGCATAGTCAGTAGGAGAGTCTACAATTGTCAAAAATGTAGAGTTAGAAAACAAAGTTGATGAGCAATAAGAAGATAATAGATTGCTCAGACAAATATTGGCACAATTGGAACACAAAGTGGAAAAAGTGGAGGAAAAAACTGAGGAAGTGAAAGATAAAGTTGAAGGAAAGAGTAAAGAGACTGCCTTAGATAATGAGATCCCTAAAGCTGACCATGTTCTCAACAAAGAACCATTCTTGAAATAACTAAAGGCATTGAGTGGTAAAGCATTGTAAGGAGTTCCTATCTTCACTGGAAATATGGAACCCAAGATAGTCCTAGACTAGATTGAAGGGCTAGAAAATCACTTTGAATGTGATGGTATAACAAAAGCTTAGAAAGTGAAAGTGGAAAAGGCTAGACTAAGAGAGTCTACACTCAATTGGTTTAAATTTATCTAAGATGAGAGAGAGAAGGAAGGAAAGTAACCCATAGCCACTTGGAAAGCCATGGTAGCCAAAATTAGAGAAGCATATGTACCTGCAGATTATGAAATTTAGTTGCATAAAAGGAGACAAAGTCTTAGGAGAAAAGACTTGGATGTTAACTCTTATAATCAAGATTTTCAAAGTATATGTATGAGATCAAGGATTGCAGAAGAAGAAAGTGTGAAGGTAGCTAGATACCTTAATGGTCTTAAATGGACTATCTACGAGGAATTAAGTTTACTTACTCCTACCACTGTCTAGGGATGCCACCAACTTGGAATAAAGGTGTAAGAAAAGTTTAGAAAGAAACAAGAATTAAGATATAAAAGATGCAGAGGCAGAGGAAGAGATAACCGAGGACAAAGAAAATGGTTATGATGGTAGAATTTCAGAGTCCAAGAACAAAGGAGAGACCAAATTAAATCAACAAGAAGAAGGGAGTCCAAGTAGAGGAAACTCCAATAGCGAAAGAGGGTCTAATAACAATTGGAGGGGAAGGAACAAGGTTCAAGGGAGAGGTTTCTACTTTACAAACATGAAATGCTATCACTGCAACCAGATGGGAAACCCTACCTTTAGGTGTCCAGACAAGGGTTCTACTTCCCAAGGAAATAACAAGAGAGTCAACATTGTTCAAGAGGAGCCTAGTGGTGGAAGCAAACACCTAGAGGTACCTTTAGAGTCTAAAGAGAGGGAGAAATTAATGATGAGAAGGAAACTGATTAAAGAACCAGTCAAGGAGGAACCAATCCATAGAGGGTCTGTTGGTAATATTTCTTATTTGGCGGTTCTCCCGGTTCCTTGTCCTTTTTCTGGTTCTGGCTTATCCATTTCAGTCCCTTCTTGTTCAGTCTGGCTTCAACTGTGCAAATTTTCAGGTTTTTATGC
>MU225489.1:1214075-1237358 GCA_018584345.1 Thuja plicata | reverse complement strand
ATCCAAACAGAGAATAGCTTATTCCAGCTTTCATTTTTAGAATTAATTAATTCGAGAATAGGCCCTTATTCTGGAATAGGCCTATTCTGGATAAGTTAATGCCATGCACCAAATGGGCCCTTACAGAATGGGAGGCATGGGAATTCTTATGGATTGGGATTTAATCCTCAAAAATACATCAATAACAACATCTCAAATAGCACTTCAAAACATGATGAACATATGAAGGATTTTGACCAAGAAGATCTTCTGCCTAAACTCCTTCGTGCTAAGATGATTACTAGACCTAAACACAAAAGGAAACGTAGTCCACACTTGAAGAATCTTCATTTTTCTGTATATCATAGATTTCATGATCACTCTACTAATGAATGTCATGCTTTACATTATAATATTAGGCAACTCATTTATAGTAAAGTTATTTATATATCATGTGGCAATGAGTTGTATTTCAATCCTATTTTCTCTAAATCAAATTTATGTTCCTATTATGGAACTCCATATTATGTAAACAATGTTAGCCTAATCTTTGGGGGCTCATTGTCTTGCATAGTATTGTGAGTGATATAATAGGTCCCCTTTCATCCTTTTTCTCATGCTTGGGGGGAAAGGATGCCATCTCCTTCTTTTTTGTCTTTCTGGGATTCACTTTTCCCTTGGTTAAGCAGTATCTATCTATTATGTGACATCCATCATACATAAAAATTTTGGTCTGCATTGAGCATCTAACTCCTTGATTATAACCTATTCTTGTTATTTGAAATTGGGTTTCCATGGTTGATAAATCTCTCACCTTGGAAACTGAATACTCTTCTATCCCTCACAAGGGTTACTTTTTCACTTCTTGCATGATATCTCTTTGCATTCGTCCCTTCCATGGCCTCATAGGAGCTGTGACCTTCTTGGCTTGGACTGGGTGTTGTCTATGGATATTGTCTTGATGTTGAGGAAGGCTTTATCCTTGTTATTTTATTTCCTTAACATGTCAAAATAGTATGTACTTTGCCATATTAAGGAGGGGGGCATATACACGGCCTCCCTCATTTTATATTATGCATTTTTGTTCTAACATTTTGTTTTGCAGCATGCTAAATCATCTAAGGATAATGAACATAAGTTGCTAAATCCTGAAGAGATACACATTCAATTACAAATCAATATGCTAAATCCTTAGAAGGTAACACACATAAGTTGCAAAATCGTGAAGAGATACACATTTTACAAATGTATTCCATGGTGATATAAGAATATGGATCCATGGGTACTTCATAAAAGCCATCAGAAGATGCATTACATAATACAAAAAGCTGCCAAAAGGTGCACAACTTTATGGGGTGACTTTCAAGTTCTTGCTTGGTGGGCCATCCTATCCTTTTTGTGGTTCAGAGTGAGATAAACACATCTTACTGGGCGAGCCAACCACTCCTCTCTCTCTCTTTCTCTTTGAACGGTGATATTTCTCTTATCATGATCTTAGGGTTGATAAAGAATTAAGTCCCTTGGGGGCTTGAGGATTTCTTTGTCCCTTTTGATTCCAAAAAGATTGTCCTTTCTCTATGTTCTCCTTTACCAAGAGTTTGTGTTGAACTCATACTCTTGCTAAAGTGGGGGCTAAATGTATAGTCAGAAAATGGAAGCACTTCCATTTTAGAATTGTTTAGCCTTCCAAGTAAGTGGTTTGGGGTCATGAAAAGAACATTGATGGGGTTCCTAATCTTGACATGGCTTCCCCCCTATTCTTCCTTTCTATCCACCATTTTCTGACCTAATTTTCGCATTCTGGGATATAGACCTGTGTTTATGGGATTCAAGGATAGGGTCAACCTCCTAGGAAAGGGTCAACCACAGCCCTGACCTAGGATAGGGTTGACCTCAGCCCTATCCTAGGAAAGGACCAACCTTGACCCTATCCCAGGGTCCAAATCCTAGGAACTTTCAATTTCCCAGATGTCAATCCTCAAAAAAAAGTTCTCTCCCGCTTCCGGGTCAGCTATTTTGAGCTTCAAAGCATGGATTCCTAAATTGTATTTAATATAGGTCCTCTCCTAGGGGTAAAGGCTTTAATGGTGATTTAATTATCCTATGTAGACCTCCTTAGAAGATTGTGCCCTAGTTTCATATAAAAGGGAGCTTTCTCCTCTCATTTTCTCTAAGCAAGATTGAGAAACAAAAGTCTTCTAATCGTGATCAGGCATTCTCAAATTACTTTCAAGTGTGATTGAAGCAAGCTAAGGAGAAATATTTGAAGCAAGAATTCATCTATTCTCAAGCATCCATTTTCATGAAGGAGATCCATTGGAGGCCATTGAAGGATTCAAGCTACATAGTGCCCTTTTGGTGATTTCTCCATCCACCTTCTTCCAAGCCAATTTCAAATTCAAGAACCCATTCAAGACTTGGTATTTGAGATCTACAAGAAAGAGATTGAAGATATATTACCATTCTACATTCCATATTTTTAAGCATACCTGTGGATTCACGGATTCAAATCCGCCACAAGGACTTTACAAGCAAGGTGAATTTAAGTTTTTGCTTTGTTATCTTTATTCAATTTCAATTATACATTAAGGTTAATTCCAAAACTAGGGTTTGACCAAGGCAAACCCCTCCCCCACAAAAAAAAAACCTTTTTTCTTGTAGGTAATGTTTCAGGACTGTAGATTTGAGACCAGATTTGGATACCCTTTTCAGTTTTCTTTCGGACGACGCGAACTGGGACACTTTCGGATGTGTGTAGGACAGGGTTAGCATTTGTGGTACAGGGTCAACCTTTTTCATAAACTGACATTAGAACGGAAAAATATTTATGGGTTTTATTCATCTCTGCATTTTCTTTCCGGATCACACTTCAATTTTTCTAGAAATAGTCTACAGACCTCAGAAAATAGAATTATTTGGTTTGCAATATTTCAAGGTTAGTACTTTTCTCCTATTCATTTCAATCATTCTAAATCTATCACACATATATTCCTTTCCATAAAATGGGAAATTTCATATCTTCTTCCTTACTCTCATTTCCAAATGGTTGATTCATTTGTGCATTGATCCCTCTCTTGGGGTTAATCAATTTGGATAATTCATCTGTGCATCTTGGGATGGAAGAGGAATATCTTATCTTTCCCCCATAGATTTCAAATGTTACATGTTCTTATGGTACACATTGTTACTTAGTAACATTTTATATGTTACAGTATGTATGTCTATATCTATGTGTGTATGTATGTATGTATGCATGTATGTATGTATGTATGTATGTATGTGTGTATGTGTGTATGTATGTATGTATGTATGTATGTATGTATGTATAAAAATTAGATCCTTTATGTTTAGAGATGAAAGAGAGACCATATTCCTTCAAAGACATCACTTTCTCACTCTAAGTGGGATGGGATTAATAGATATACACAATGGCCCAAGTTAAAGTTGGATGTTTTGTAAAGCCCACAAAGGAAACATGATAATGGTGTAGTAATTTTTTGTCAAATAAATCTTATACAACTATGAAATTAAATGTACTAATGTTTTTTTTTTGACACTAGACTTTTGTAAACTTTTAGGCTTGCATTTATTTCTAAATGCAAGTTAAGTGAGATGTGATAATCATATTTAAATTTAAGGATTTAGAATGTTTTTGATTAAAAAATAAGCCAAGACAAGGGGGATGACCCAAATAGACACAATGAGCATGAGAAGTGCAAACTACCATCACATCACCATGGTCATCACACCCTCAACCTATACCTTTTTTTAAATCAAAAACCAAAAATAAAAACTAACAGGCCCCAGCTCCATCATGGAGCTAGTAACCAGCCTGCTACCCCTAAAACACCCCAGCTTCACCTTGAAGCTGGTAACCAAACTATGAAAATAAGTATCATAGTAGTTAAGTCTAACATCATAGTAGGAATTAATATCAAACCAGTAACATAAGTTTAACAGATACACAAAAAGGCCCACAGTGGCTAGCCAACAAATCCAAAAAAAATAACAAAGCATAGAAAAACAAGAAAGTTACTTGGGGTTTTTACCCCCACTGCTTAGCAATAGCTTGGGCCAATCCTCCATGAGGAATTGGAACAACTTCTCATCCTTTTTCTCTTCCCCCAGAGTAGCCACATTCTCCATTTGCAATAGTTGGAGCATAGTTGTAGCCGAGTGCATGACCTTAACCACAAAACCAACCATCCTATTGAATCTTTCACCTAAATTTTTAATCTCCTCCATGACCTCCCAAAGATCCTTTTTGGAGACAAAATCAAGGGAGGAGGCCTGTAGAACTTTAACATCCTTCTGCAATTGGGAAAGTGCACTCACCGCATCCAACAAGGTCTCAGTTTAAGCTTTGTTAACCTCTGGAGTCTCATCTTTGTTCTCCCCACCAACCTTAGGGTTCTCAACCATCACCTGGGGGTCAGGCGGCGAGGGATCCATAGGTGATGAGTCCTCAGTCTTGTCTTCAAACAATTTCTTCTTAGACAAATCCATGGTCGGAAGAATGAAGCTAGCCAAGATTTGGGGTGAATCATGGCTCTTCTCATCCCTGTCCAAATTCTGGGGGTTTTTTCCTTGTCTTCTCTCCTTAGTCTTGATTTTCTTCCCTCTTTTGTATTCCCACTAGTATCCTTCATCTTTTCATCCTCCTTCTCTGAATCTTCCTCATCCTCATCTTCTTAAAGGTACCTCTTCCTAACATCTTGTTGTTTGTAGAGAGTGTTGGTTGCAATTATGTGGGACCTCCATCTACTATCATTTTCATTTTCCTCATCCTCAAAATTGATAGTGATTTGGGTTCCACTCGTGGACCCCTCTTTGACCTTCTTGGATTTCTCAAGGGTTTTGGAGGAAGAAGAGGGGTTAGATTGGGAGACTGTCACCTCCTTAGGAACCTTCTTAGATAGTGTGTTAATGTCTTGTAAAGTGACAATCCTTGGGGGGCATAAGCCAAGATGAAAATTGTATAGGCGTAGAAAAAGCCCTTGGTGGAGAATGCTATAGTTCTGCCTGGTCTTCAATTTTTCCCTAACATCCATGACCGTAGCTTCGAGGGAGTGAAGTAGGTAGAAGGGGAAAGAAATGACATCATTATACTAAAAGTGGTTTACTAGCCGGAAATGGTAATTGTAGCAGGTGCTAAAGAAACCTTCCAAGGTAATATATTTCATAAGGATGAGACATACCTCATGCCACGGGTATGGCAGCACCTCCCTTTTAAACCCTCCATAGACTGGAAAAGGGACCTTCAATTTTTTGAAGAATCTCTTCTTACTGAAATCATCACAGCTCTTAGTAACCTTTTCCATTTTTCCCCCTCAGTAGAAATCCCCATAGCCTGGGAAATAACCTCTTCATTTATCTCAGAAGTAATACCACTAATTGTAACCTTATGCTCTATCCCTATTTTCACCATCTGCATGGAAATAATCTCACCGTAGCCTCCCATAGCTTCCTTGAAAGGATAGAAACCACCCTCCTTCAGGTAGGTAACAACACACTAGTTCTTAAGGAAACCATCCTCAATTCTAGGAGGTTTAACCCGCACCATGTCGCCACTGTTAGAGTAATAGGCCTTTTGGGTTATTAATTAAATCATTTTGATCTAATTACTAACTCACCTATTCACTCTAGTTGCTTAAGTCAACCTTAGGTTTTCCCTTTTAGGGTTTCATGATTCCTTTTTAAGGAATCAACTCTTTGTATTTTACAACTAAGATATTGTGAATATAGCAGATTATTCTTTTGAATGTGCACATGATGCCTCTTATCTTTTGGCCACCATAGTTTTTTCTCTCTTTTTGTTCTTTTGCTTCTTCCATGTGACAGGGTTATGAATGTAGGTGTTCTTGGGAGATTAGGATTTCACCTAATATAACATGGTATCAGAGCCATCCCATGGCTCTTTATTCATGTTTTGTTGAAGTGTTTCAGAAGTAGGAGGTTTTCAAGTTTTTAGAGTTTTTTATGTGGATCTAGAGGTGGGCTTTGTTTTTGGTCACTTTGGGCTCAAACGGACATCACCATTGAGCTCAAAGCACCAAAAAACCCCATAATCCATATAAAATTTGTTCTTTTTGTACAACATTGGCTCTCAGGCAAAAATTTTTGGTTTCCAGGGCTGTACGGGCATGAAAACCGAGAAAATATTAATCATTTTTTAAGGTTTTTTTGGGTTAAAAAAAATGCAGCTAGTATTAATGCTTAAAAGCACCACCACTCCACTGCCACTCCACTGTGGCTAGCACCGCCGGCCCTGATCCACCATTGCCCGGCCCCCACCGGCCCAGCACCACCGGCGCGACACCGTCACCCAGCTTCACCGGTCCAACTCCTCTGCCGCCCGGCTCCGCCACCCTTTAGTGTCGTCTAGTGGGCTTTTAGCCTCGCGGGCTCCTCTTCAACCTAGTGGCGGTCATGTGGTGACCAAGGCCTCCACCCTTCAGCCCCCTATGAACCATACACCTAGGGGCTTAGAATTTTAAGCCCCAGGGGCTAAAAAAAAAATGTTGGAGCCTTTTTTGTCCCTTTGATGGTGTTTTTTCCCTATCTAGAGAAAACAAAGGTCATTTTCTGACTTCTTTATATCATCAAAAATCTCTTTCTGATCTCTTTTTGATGGTGGAGGTTGGGTTTTTTGGTTGTACAATTTTGACAATATTTTTTCTGTCAAAGTTTGATGTTTGTTTTTTGCCTTCCGGGAGCCATATCTTGCTCATCTAGACTCTTTTTTTGGAAAAATAGATATCGTCAGAAAGTTGGTTCAGTGAGTTTTTAGTGGTAGGGGTCTTTTATCTAGATTCTACTCTAGGTTCTTTCTCCTCTGAGTTTTTCAGTTTTGCACTTTGGCAGATTACTTGGGTTCTATAGGTCCTAGGATCTCTACTTCTATTCTTCTGGCTCACTCTTCTTTCTGACTTTCTGAGCATTGTATACTTCTCTTCTTTAGCATTCCTTTTTCTGTAAATGCACTAAGATAAAGTGCCTACTTTTACATATCTAGGATTTTGAGGACCTTGTGTTTCTTTGTACTCGTACTCAGTTATAAAGTGCCATGGGGGGTTATGATGTTTTTCCTTATGTGATCATCCACCTTTGTCAAGTGAGTGTCCCTTCCATGACATTTTCCCCATGATTTGTGTCTAGAAGATCATTTATTCTACTATGACACCACCCTTTATCCTGTGCTTGTACCTTCTTCTACACTATCGGTGTTCCTGATTCTTCTTCTTGCAGTTGTTTCTGGCATTGCATTTTAGGATTCCTGTCACACCTCTCCCTGTTTAGCATTATGGGGGGGTTCACCTGTTAGTTCTATTGCTTCCTTGGTTCAGTTGAGTGATCTACATATTTAGTTTTAGTTCCTATGTACTAGGCAGATGTAGTGGATAAGCACCTATGCATTTCAGTGAGATGGATCATCTACTATATAGACACTCGTTCATTCCTACTTTTGGAGGTCACCTCTTCGATTGATTAGCTCTTCAAAAAATTTCTTCTCTACCTGGTCATGCACTCTTTCAATGGGGGTTCCAATAGTTACTTCTGACAGTTTTTGTAGCTTCATGCTTCAGAGATGATATACATGCTCTTTCTTGTTCTTTTCTTTGGGACATTCCCTAGATTGGAGGTTTTGTTTCCTTCATCTAGTTTATCTCTTTTTGGGGTAGCATTTTTCCCACTGGGTTTTCTCTATTTCCCCGCTTTACAGATATTTCTTGTACTTGGGTACCTGATCAGGCCTTTGTTGCTGGGACCCATCTTTCTTGCTTTCTATAGTAGTTTGCTAGGTTTTAGCTTCTCTCTAAGCTTATCTTAAGGGGGGTGTTAGAGTAATAGGCCTTTTGGGTTATTAATTAAATCATTTTGATCTAATTACTAACTCACCTATTCACTCTATTGCTTAAGCCAACCTTAGGGTTTTGTGATTCCTTGATCTAATTACTAACTCACCTATTCACTCTATTGCTTAAGCCAACCTTAGGGTTTCGTGATTCCTTTTTAAGGAATCACCTCTTTGTATTTTACAACTAAGATATTGTGAATATAACAAATTGTTCTTTTGAATGTGCACATGACGTCTCTTATCTTTTGGCCTCCATAGTTTTTTCTCTCTTTCTATTCTTTTGCTTTTTCCATGTGACAGGGTTATTTATGCAGGTGTTCTTGGGAGATTAGGATTTCACCTAATCTAATAGCCACTCATATCAGAGCTGTACTCATGGCTCACTTCTTCCTATGTCTCCAATGACATTCCACATTTTGCACCCCTTCCCAGAACCCACTTAACCAGAGCCTTGCAAAAAACACAAAAATCACAGCACCAAAGAGTGGTTTTACTCAAGGCGAATAACCAGGTGGGGATATTATCCATCATCTTAATGATTTGGTGAGTACATATCACATGGTTGACTGGACTGATTGAAAAGCCCCCGCATTTCATGAAATGATTGGCTTTCCCATGTTTAATGCACCACTTAAACCCGTCCATCTTGTCAAGCTCTCTTAGACTCGTTCCTTTCCCCACGTCAGTACCAATTTTGAAAAAAACCCATACTTTTTCCAAACTTGGCATTAAGAGCCCATCTTTTCAGAATTCTATTATTATTAATTTCCTTCCCCATAAATTTTTTAAAATTTGAATTCTCACCATTCCTCAAGATCTTGTCCGCCATCTTTCCCATCCAATCAAAATTGTCCTCGTACTCCATAGATTAATTACTTTCTTTTTCTACAAGCAAGGCAGTTTTCTTGGAAAGAGAGTCCAAATTTCTCCAGCACCTTAAGCCTTGCTGATTAAGACCCATGCTTGCCAGCTTGTTAGCCACCACATTTCCCGCTCTGAAAATGTGTTGGATTTTGAAATCATCAAATCTAGGGAGCAACGATGAGATGTCCTATAGCAGAATAGATAGACTCCAACTAGCTCTAAATTTTCCCTTGACCATCTCAATAATAATTTTAGAGTCACCCTCAATGACCAGCCCTTTTTTTCCCAAAGTGACCGCCACCTTTAGGCCCCAAAAGAGTGTAGATATTTCTGCCACATTATTTGATCCCATCCCAAGATTGACTACATAAGTGATGATCATATTGCCATTTTGGTCTCTGAAAATACCTCCTCCTGCAACAAATCCTTTGGAGGCAGCTCCATCAAAATTTAGTTTGGTAAATTTTTCCTCGAGGGGAGACCACTTGGTATTCCTTCTTGCCACAATCTTAGAGAAATCAAACTCATAGATGGAGGGAGGCAGCTACCAATCCTTAGCCACAGAGAAATCCAACTCCTGGGGGGGAAAGGAGGAATTTTCTAGTGGCAAGTATCAATGTTTTCCTTCAACAGATTCACATCCATCCTCGCCATCCTTTCAACATCTCTTTCCTCCCCTCTGAACACCTAGTTATTTCTTTCCTTCCAGAGGCTGCAACAAACATGTAGGGGTAACAATATCCATAGGGTGTTGATAAGCGGGTGCTCCGCGAAGTTCCCAATTGTAGATGAATTGATACAAGTCCTCTATGAAGACCTAATTCAATCTTAATTTGCTCATTATTTTGGACTAAACCAGAGTCACATAGGGACAATGTATAAGGATGTGGTTGATAGTCTCAACATGTATTTTACATAGGGTGCATCTATTGACTAATTGAACTCCTCTTGTCTTGAGGTTATCCAGCATAAGTATTTTATGATGGAGGGTTGTCCACCAGAATAAATTGATCTTGGGGATTAATTGGGGGATCCAAACCTCCCCCTAGCTCTTTTCATTTGCCACAACTTTTAAGTTAGTTAGATACACATATTTCATCGTGATCTCCCCCGACTTATTATGACACCAAATTACTTTGTCCTCAACATGGGAGATTGGAATCTTGATGCCCTCAAGAAGCTTCTGAATTTCACTGATATAGGGAGGCACTTCAGCCTGTTCCTAAAAAGCATCAGCAAGAACTTTCTATTTCTTATCCTGCAAGATGTAATCGTTGACTTTACCTCCAAAATGAGAATTCATTTTATCCCTGATGAGCCCAAACTTTGTTTTTTCCTAGGGGTTTTTCCCCCACCCACAAGTCCTCCCAGAAATGAATTTGAGTACCATTTCTGAACCCACATTTTAAACCTTGAAAAATATTTCCTTTTCTTCTATAAATGAAATTCTAGATTTTTGAGTTGTAGGGTAAATTTTGACCATAGGGGAATTGGTAATTGGAGAATTATTTGGCCTTCATTATTCTACTCCAACCAAAAGTTCCTCTGAATAGCTTCCATCCCACTTTAGTTATCAAAGCCTTATTTAGGTCCTTGATATTCCTCACTCCCTGACCACCCACTAGCTTCATTTGACAGACCGTATCCCAGTTGACCAAGTTCATTCTAGCCTTTTCCTCCCTCCTCGACCATAGAAATTTCCTCTATATTTTTTCTAGTTTCTCTGACATTCTATCATTTATTTTGAAAAGAGACAGGAAATAAATAGGTATTCCTTGGAGAGCCACTAAAAGTAATTGGAGTTTCCCAGAATTGCTAAGATCCTTACCTTTCCATCCAGCTAGTTTTTTCTGCATAATTTGCAAGATAGAGTTCCAAAATTCATCAGATACCTCCTTCACCATGAGTAGGAGTCTGAGATAAGTATCAGGAAGTGTAGCTCCCTTACAACCAAGACATTCCACATTTTTTAGCTGTGTCCTCTATTCAGTATTGAAGAAGTAAATTTTACTTTTTTTTTAGTTAATCACTTAACCAAAGACCATCACATAATTATTCAAGAGAACTTTCCATTCTCTTTCTTCTCTAATACAAACTTTCCCAAAGAGGAATGTATCATCCATGAATTGTTGTAAAAATTCTGGGGAAAGAGTGGAGGCCACTTTAATACTAGCAATAGATCCAACTCCTTCTAGTCTCAACAAGTTCTGAGCCAACACGTCAGCCACCAAAAGGAATTGATATGGGGAAAGTGGGTCTCCTTGACGTAACCCCCTCTATAGAGTAAAGGATGCCCAGGGTCTAGAATTGACCAGAATAGCAAAGTCAACCGTTTCCACCGCCACCTTTATAATTTTAATGAAATTATCATGGAAACAAAATTTCCTAAGCACCCCATACAAAAATTTCCATAGTATCTTATAATATGCATTGGAGATGTCAAATTTTAAAGCCATACCAGTGTTCTTCTCTTTTTTTAGTACTAACTAAGAGGGGGGTGAATTAGTGGCCTCAAAAATTAATCCTTAAATCAACCCTTTAAAACTTATTACCACTTTTAAGCCTCTACTTATATTCAGTCCTACAAGATGAATGCCTTGAAATACTTATATCAAATTACTACTTGTCAAAATGCTTCGTAAAACCTTGTTCTATGTTTTTACCGTAAGTAGTCTTTCTATTTACCAAAACACAGTAAATAACTAGTGTATACTGATCAATCCAAATTTACTTAAGTAAACAAAAAACAATAATGTAATGACTCATAGACACATTAACGCATGCATTTTTAATGTGGAAACCCTGTTAAGGGAAAAAACCACTGGGACTGGTACCCTAAATTTTCACTCTTTTGAAGTGAGCTCAGTTAAGAGCCAGCCATGTTAAAGGTTACAAACACACTATTAGGTGTGACCTTGTTAGAGGATTTAAAAATATAGTTTGTCACTTATTATGTGGCATCTAATGCTACCATCCTTGATCAAACACTCACTTGGCCTTTTAATAGGTATCGGGCATATCCAATGCTACTTTGTATGATCAAACCTTTTGATACTCCTTGGGATGTATCTCAATTAAAAAATACTTTTAAGTCCTGCTCGGTTAAGAGACTTGATGCTTCAATGGTTAAAATAAAACAATAAATTGATCTATTCACATATACAACTTGAATTGCAGATTTTTAGATCTACTGTAAGTGCATTACCTTTCTGATCAATGTTATCAATTCAATACCTTTTCTCCACATTGATCTGCTCTGTGATGCTATATCATTGTTCATCAGTGTTCGTAGAATTTAGCTCTTTCCTCAACTTGATTGATTGGGTCTGAATGAAGACTTTCTTCTCCTTCTGAATCTCATCAACATTTATTCTCATATCACTCCCCTTATTCATAATGAATAAGCTTATCTCTTATATAGACATTATTTCATAGTTTCTTGGCTTTCTTGATCTTCGCATGATCCATAATTCTCACCAATTAGATTTAAAGGAGAACTCCATTTTTATCTCATAGAGATCTTCTTGCCAACTAGACAAAGAAGCTTTAAATCCTTTACTTATCCTTGGCTTTATCTTATCAATTAAAACAATGATAAGTATCAATTAAGTCTATTTTTAGCTCTTAACAGTGAAGCATTTGGTCATTTTTGAACTCACTATTTTTTCGGTCAATACTCCAGTTAGTCATCGGTGATAATTGATTGTCCCGTCAGTGTGACTTTAGATGTCTTTGTAATCTTAGTCTGTTGGGAAATGTTGTATTTATGTTTGTCGTGTTACTCTATGCTTTTCTCATCGGGAAACACTATGAATTTTCTCGTCAGTAATTATATACATTTTCTAGTTGGGTAACACTATGGTTTTGTTCTTTTACTCTGACTGTTGGTGTGCACTTCATCGACCGTGTATATGGTCACTTGTGTATACTTGGCTTATGTGCATTACTAATAACATAGCCTTTGATTCATCGGTTCTTTGAAGTCTTTAGCAATATGTCCATGACCTTAAATATTATATCAAGTTGACATCAATGACAATACAATACATTAGCTGATTTAATGTCTTGCATAAACCTTCTTATGTCTCTGTGATCATGAACTTAACATCTTCAAACATTCAGTCAGTTATAGCTCATCAATCTCTCCCTTTGGAATTGATGGAAATACACTACATTATTACACTATATTATTACTAATACAATATAAAATATAATAGTTGAAGTTCATTAAACTACCAATCTTATGTACTATAACCGATATAAATATATGGTTCTTGGTAAGCTTATATAGCTTAGAGTTGATTCTTGCAACTTTCTTTTTGTCTTCAATCCCTTCACTGGATAGATGTAGAATCTTTTTTCCTCTTATGTGATGTGTTATTTTCCTATGTCTAACTCTCTTCCTTTAACTATTCTCTTTTCTTTTAACATCTCTTGTTAGCAATTTTCTCCTTTTGTATGTACTTTCCCTTTCTAGTTACATCTCTCCCTTTGGATAATGATATGGATATAATCTCTCCTTGAGGGATATAATCTCTCCCTGAGGTGATAATGGATATAATCTCTCCCTTTGACAGCAATGCCAAACAAATATTTGACAGTAATGCCAAACAGTCCTTTCTATCCATAATATACTCCTTGAATTTGCCAATCCATTAGCAATACAACAACTCTGGTGCTTGAAGTAGATAAATACCTTTCTATGTATAGATTTATCTTTGATGTCCATCTCTTTGCTTGCATCAACATGAATGATATTATGATAATATGTAGGCTGATGTAGCCTTCTAGTCATCTTACTGACCAGTAGATAAGGGTCAGACCCCTAGTCTCTTTCTCAAGTGCTCAAATGCATCCTTGGGGAGTGGCTTGGTGAAGCTATCATCTAATTGTTCCTTTGATTGCACATACTCAAGTATCACCTCATTTGCTTGAACTTTTTCTCTTAAATAATGATACTTGATAGAAATATGCTTTGTCTTAGCATGCATGACTGGATTCTTGGAAATGTTTATTGCACTGGTATTGTCACAATATATAATTAATGGTTCAAGAATTTTCATATGCATACCTTCCAGTAACTATTGGATCCACAGAATATTTGAGCAGTTTGTAGCAACAACAACATACTTTTCTTCTGCAGTAGACTAAGAGATGCATCATTGCTTCTTGTTGATCCATGTGACAAGTCTGTCACCCATAAAGAATGCTCCTCAAGTTGTGCTCTTTCGGTCATCAATATTTCTAGCCCAATCAATGTCGATAAAGACCTTAAGTTTAAATTTTCCTTCTCTTCTATACCATAAGCCATATTCCTCAGTATTCTTCAGATATCTTAGGATTCTTTTCACAGCAGTCATATGTGATTCCGTGGGATTAGCATAAAATCTAGCTACTATTCCTATTGCATGTGCAATATGTGGTCTAGTATGTACAACATACATGAGTTTTCCAATCATTGATCTGTACAAATTCTAATTTACCTCTGATGACTTTTCCTCCGTTGTCATCTTACATCCAGTTGCCATCGGTTTTTCAACTGGCTTGGAATCTTCCATCTTGAATATTTTCAACACTTCCTTGATGTATTTGGATTGTGTAATAAAATTACCTTCATCTTGTTGCATGATCTGTAGACAAAGAATTAACTTGATCTCTCCAAACATAGACATCTCAAACTATTTTCTCATTTCACTTGCAAATGATTTGCATAGCATATCATTACCTCCAAATATGATGTCATCAACAAATATCTCAATAATCAAAATGTTAGCATCAGTATCTTCCTTCAAATAAAGATTACTGTTTTCACTAGTTCTTACAAATCCAATACTTATGAGATAGGAATGAAGTCTTTCATATGAGGCTCGGGTTCTTATTTCAATCCATTCAAGGCTTTGTGTAGTCTACATACCATGTTCATCTTGTCTGGATCAACAAACCCTTATGGTTGTTCAATGTATACCTCTTCTTCAAGTATTCCATTTAGGAATGTAGACTTGACATCCATTTGGTATACCTTGAATCCTTTAAATGTAGCATAATCAAGTAATATTCTCACTCCTTCTAACCTAGCAATGGGTGCAAAACTCTCTCCATAGTCAATCCCTTCTTCTTGTGCATACCCCTTGCATACTAGTCTTACTTTGTTTCTGGTGACTTCTCCATTCTCATTCAGTTTATTCCTGAATATCCATTTTGTACCGATAACATTCTTGTCATCTGGTCTCAGTACAAGTGTCCATGTCTTGTTTTTCTCAATATTCTCAATCTCTTGATTCATATCACTTATCCATTCATCATTATCAAGTGCAACATTGATAAATTTTGGCTCAAAATCACAAATAAGACATCTTGTGTTTACAGACTTACTTCTGGTTCTCATACCAACCTTCTTGTCTTCAATGATCTGGTTGTGTTGATGGTTCCTTCTGACATATCTGGCAAGTATAGGTTCAATTCTTTGTCTATCATCTTGATCATCATTGTGTTCTTTATTCTGATCTCCATCGCTTGGTATATCATCTTGAGTAATATCCTAATTGTCGGTATTTGTAGCCTGATTCTCGGGTGCAATGATCTGTTGCTCAGGAGCTATACATTGTTGCTTGGGTAGAGTGTCAGGTTCTTCATTGTAAACAAATCTGTTGTAGTCCTCTGGTTGTTTTGTACTTTCCTTTTCATTATTCTCTACAAATTCATCTATCTTTACATTTGCACTTTCAACAATTTTGTTAGAGGCTTTATTGAGACATTTATAAGCCTTGCTCTTAGTGGAATACTCTAGAAAGATTCCTTCATCACTTTTGTATTCAATTTTTCCATTTCTATCATCTTTTAAAATATAACATTGACTACCAAAAATTTTGAAGTAACTTACATTGGGTGTGTAACCATACCATATCTCATAGGGTGTCTTCTTGGTGTCTTTCTTCAAAACAATAGCGCTGACAACTTCCATCTAGAAGATTTGGGTGATGCCTTTCTCTATCATCAGTGTCCTTGCACAATCAACTATGGATCTGTTCCTTCTTTCAGCAATTTCATTTTGTTGTGTTGTTCCTAGTGCAGAGACCTATCTTTTGATTCCATGCTCATTACAAAAGTTAGTGAATTCATCTGAAATAAATTCCCCTCCTCTATCTGATCTTAAGAATTTTAATTCCTTACCACTTTGTTTTTATACCATTTCTTTGTACCATTTAAAAATCTTGAAGACTTCTGATTTATCTTTTAGAAACATGATTGTCATCATTCTAGAGTAATCATCAACAAAGATAATAAAATATCTATCACCATAGTAACTCTTTGTCCTCATGGGTCCAGATAGATCAGTATGGAGTAATTCTAGAATGACATCAGATGTATGGGGTTTGCTTTTGAAACTAGACTAAATGTCATCTTACCTTTTTGACAATTTTTGCACATGATATTGTTTGGCTTAATCATAGTCAGTAAGCCTCTTACATTTCTCTTTCTACTTATCTTTATCATGTTGTCAAAAATTACATGACACAATATTTTATGCCATAACCATATGTCTTCATTTCCAGCCATTAAGAAAGTGGTGTCAATATCATTAAGATAGAATAAGTTACCTTTTGTGTTCTCACTGGTTCCAATCAGACTTCCTGATATATTAAATATCTTTGCCTTCTTATTTTCAAATGCTACTCTGTGACCTGAATTATTCAGTTGAAAAATAGTCAATAGATTATAATTCAATCCTTTCACCCAAAAAGTATTTTCACATTTTATCAGGTTATTCCAAATTATAGTTCCTTTACCCTCAATTGGACAAGGTGTGTCATTACCCATTCTTATTGAACCACCATTATAGTATTCAAAAGTATCAAACTTTTGTTTGTCATAGGTCATATGGTGAGTGTAGCCACTATCTATGATCTAGACATAATTTTTACTAGCTTTAGATATGAGTGCACTTTCTACATACCTTTCTTCTTCATCATCTGAATCATCTTTTACTACCATAAATACCATCTCAATGTCTTCATCAGATTCGGTGTCAGTATCTTCATCTTTTCATTTAACTAGGTAACTGGCCTTCTTTCCTTTGTCCTTGTAGTCTCAGGGATCTCTTCTTTCTGATTGTCAGTTTCCTCTATAATCACCTCTGTCAAACTTCTTTTCAGATGACCTATTATTACTTCTGTCATCTTTTCTTTTGTTAGGACATCTTTTAGTGAAGTGTCCAATCTCTTTACAATTAAAACATACAAGTGGTAATTTACCTTTGTATTTACCTTTGCCTCTCTGCATTCTTCTAGCCATAACTGCTTTCATTTCATCAAGATCTTCTTCTTCACTTTCACTATCACTATCTTCTCTCATAGTGTGTTTATGACTTGATTTACTTATTCTCAAAGAAGATTTGAATGCAGACTCTATTTTTAGTAAGACACTATTATCAAAGTTATTCATCTCAAATGAAATCAGTCTTCCAACCAAACTATCGAGAGTAACATTTATATTTTCTACTGCTCTCATTTCTTGTATGGGAGATACTCTAATAGCATAAGTAGGAAGTGAGGTTCTTATAATTTTACTTACCATTGTATCTTCATCTAGTACACATCCAAATCCTCAGATAGCATTGACTACCTCTTTGATTCTTGTGTTGCATTGTGTGATGTTTTCACCTTCTTTCATTCTGAGATCATCAAACTTTCCTATAAGGCTTTCTGCCTTGGCTCTTAGAACATTTTTATCACCACCATGTACAAGCTTCACTTTTTCCCACAATTGCTTTGTTGTTGTGCATGCTTTGACATCTTCAAATTCAGCATTGAAGAGTGAGGAACCAAGCTCTATCATCATGCAGTTGTGCTCATGCTTATCTCTCATTTGTTCAACTATGGGTGCTCCTATGAGAAACACATATTCAGTATCTAAGTATCGAGTAACATCATTTCCAATACCTGATAAGTGGAGTCTTATTCTACTTTTCCATGAAGCAAAGTTGTCTTTGTTCAACTTGGGAACATCTCATCTGTTCATCTTGTTACTAGTAAAATTGGCACCCTTTTTTGACCAGACATTGGTCTAAGTTTCTACCAATATTGGTCAAATGATCCACACATTGCTTCGTCGCTATTTTTCTAGTAGAACTTTGGACACATGATGGATAAGGTCGAATGTTCTACGCCAATATTGGTTGAAATTGGCAATTGAAATTGGACATGAAAGAGTGCGAAACAATGAAATTTCTAAGGAAATTAGGCCTTTTTCACAATTTCACAGCAAACATTTCATGAGGCTACGAAATAGAAAAATTTCAGTATATCGCTAAGGCAGAAATCAAAGGGTGCGAAACAGAAAAATTTTCCATTTCGCAAAGACAAAATATGAAGGTAGCGAAATAGTGAAATTCTGCCATTTCATGGGGGAAGTAAATCAAGGTTGTGAGATAGTGAATTTTCACTATTTTTCCGGACATGTTAAAGGAGGTTGCGATATAGCAAATTTTTTCTATTTCGCAAGAACACATTTTGAGGCTGGCAAAATTGCGAAAAGTGAAAATATTTAATGCATGTTCAAAATCTTTAATGATGATATGACATATATTGAAGGCAGCTTGTTGGAGATGTCATGATGAGAAATGTTGGAAATAATATGCATTTAATGAGGCAATTTATAAAATATTGTGAAGGATTTTCAAATACATTTGCCCTCTCGAGACAAAGAAGCTGGACGAGCAAGAGCGACAAGGAGAATTGTGAACCCGCCATTAACACACCATTAAGTTTAAAATCTTTGCTCAAAACTCTATAGCTTATTGCATTGCTAGTTTTATAAAGATAAATATGTATAAGAGGAAGAAAACTAGCGTTAAGAAAGAGGCCTTAGAGAAGGCTAAGATTGTGAAAGAAAGAGCACCGTAGTCCACCCTCCTTACTATATTGCTAGAGTTAGTAGACTCATGGGCTAAAAATATGTTCATGGATGAGTGGAGTGTATGCAGAGACCCCACACTCGCAATACATGGCAGGTCATTATTCGGGATCTTCTATTCAAATAGAAAAAAGAAGGAGCAAAGGTCAAACCCATAGAGACTAGACTTGGCCAAGGTGATATTTCCCAATGTCTTTGTAGAGATTGAGTTGAATTTCCTAGCTGAGAATTACAAGCCTGAGATCAGAATGATCCAGAAAATTGATGGATTCCCACTCTTGAGTATTACTAGGGGATATATAGAGGAATGCTCTGGCTTGAGAAAGTAAGCCCTAACCAAAATTGATAGGGAGAAGTTTTCTATTGATTTTGAGCGACGTGTGAAGTCAGATGGTTTTAGGGAAATCTCCTACTTTACCAAAAGAGGAGCAAATAATAGGATAATGCCAGTGGATAGCAAGGGGCCACACCCAACTAGAAACTTCATGAGTTTCATCCAAAATACATATTTTCTTGGGCACAACTCTATGGAAAGATGATAGACCTATAATCCCATTGGATTTTATGTTTATGTCTATGAGAATTCAGAACCCCACCTGCTACATGGAGTTTGATTTTGCAGCTGAAATTGAGAAGACCTTGCATCAGCCGCTGGTAAACTGGAAGAATACAAAGTCTTTCAAAAGTTATTCTTTATTTCTACATTTGATTCTCTTACAAAATTTAGCTAAGTTCAGAGAATCTTTTAAATTAACCACACAAGATGATCAAGGAAATAGGTTGCCAGTATAGCGATGGTGCAGGTCTTGGGACAAGCACAACAGAGATTGTAGTTTTAACATTTTTCAGGATGTTTTTGTACTATGGGTTTTCATAATGATGAGATACCAAAAGGAAAGGGTGCCACAAAACATAAAATGAATGCTCATACCTAAGGATTTCATGCCTAATAGAGGATATCCCCACAATTTTGGTGATTGGATATGTTTCGCTAAGTATACTGTGATTAGAATTTATGGGTGCAGACAACAACCCCATCTTTTACCTACTCATGTTTTTGAAAGAGTAGGATTATTTGAATTTATGTGGAAAATGTTATGGTTGGAGAAGGAAATCATAGCTCCAAGGAAAAATGGTACTTACATGCCACATAGTGTGAAATTTGTAGGACTTACCATTGGATCTAACAAGCTATTAGAAGTTCAACAGTATATTAATACTAATTTCAAACTAGATAGTTCCAAGAGTAGAGATTATGACCCTGAAGGACACATCCACTCCATTGTGGCCAAATTCAAAGATCAATTAAAGATTAATGAGGATGTGATCAGAAATTATGATGATGAAGCAACTATCATGCGAAAGTTGAAGAAATGGGGAATCATTTTGAAAATGGAAATAGAGAGGATTGTTGCAGGGAAGTCTAGATTTTATGATGATGAAGAACTAGAAGTTTTAAAAATTGAAAAGTGTATTCTGAATTTTGAGGAATTATATAGAGGTAGCCAGTAGTACAAAGAACATCAGAAAGCTCTTGAGGAAGTTCCTAAGGAGGCTTCCAAAGAGGTGCAGCAGGAAGCTACTAAGGAGGTGGAAAAGGCACAACCTCCTCCTAGAAAAAGAGGAAAGTTTATATTGGATGATTTACCTCCTGATTCACCACCAAATGTACAGAAGGAATTTTTTGTTTCTCCCCTTGTAGGATATAATGACTCTGATGAGGAAGATATCACAATTGAAGTGACAACTATTCTTAGAACTTTAAGAGGAGACAGTAAGGCAGGCCCTTCTTCTCCACCTCCCATTTATCAAGAAGATGTGCATGGCTACCAAGCACAAACGGTGGAGAAAGACACTATTATAGACATGAGTGATGAGAGAGAAGCTATTTCTCTTAGGTTTCTACAAGGAAATGATTTTACTAAAACTCAAGAATTTAAATATTTCTGGATACAGTACAAAATGAGGGATTTTGAAGAAAGGAAAAAGGCTAGGCTGGAAGGCATTGATGAGTCTCAACATGAGGCCATCATTCAATAAATGATTGAAGATCTGCATTTTGATGAGATCACATGCACAGTAGAAGAGGCCAGGGACATTGTGAAAAAAAGTCAAATGTTGATTATGCCAGGTCTGTCACTGAGAGAATTGTTCTTGTTGGATTAGGTCAGGAAGCAGGATGACCCTACATTTGTTGCATAAATGGATTCTTTGGAAAATATTGAAGGATCTGGATTTGATCCTAAAACTGAGACTTTGGCAACTTGGGTCAATTTCAAAGGGGACAGCAAGCCCAAGCTTATTGATATGACCAAAGGGTCAGATAGAATGGCTATTGTCCACACAGTGGACAATACAAACCCTTTGGCCTCTGCTTTTGAGTTGGTTCACAAAGCCATGTTCAATAGGGCTCAAGTCAAGCATCTGCAGGATAGGTTGGAGGAATCCTTATAGAGCGAGATAGAGAAGGACAAAGTCATAAATGAGATGTTCTTGAAGATGGCCCTGATGGACACTAACATTCTCCAACGTAAGAGACCAAGGGGAGCTACATCCCTAATAATTCCCAAGGTCACTCCACAAGTGGTTATTCAACCATAGAGCGAATAGGTAGAGGAGCCCAAAGATCTACATGAGCAGTTTTCTTTTAGAAATTTAGAAGACATTCTTTCATTCATAATAAAGAACATTATAAATAAGTGTGATGAGGTATATACATGTTGCAATAGTCTATTTAATATGCTTGAAACTTTTAAAAAGAATCATCCATTATTGAAAGAGCTTCAGAGGAAGTTGAGACTATCACTTTTTGAATTGAAAAGAGTGCATGATATTACCAGAAGGGATCCTGATGCCCTAGTTTTGATAAAATAAATAGTACTAATGCTATAAAATGTTTCCAATGATGTAATTTATGTCAAACAGTGGTAGGGAAAGATAGAGAAAAAGTTATCTGACTTTGTATCTAGCAAGCACTAGACTACCCCTCAGGTTATTAATGAGAATGGAAAAATAAAAGATCTGCAGGATTGGAAGAATGAATTTGAAACTCTACCCAAGAGAATATTGCCACAATTGGAGAAGGAAAAGGAATTTAAGATTGATGATTTCAATATTATTCTGGACAGAATCATAGTTTTGGAGGCCAAGTTTAACAGATTTCAAACAAAGGTCAATTTGATAACATGAAAGAAATGGAGAGATTTTCTGCTGCACATTGACGACATTACTAAATTCCAATGACCTTCTCTTGTAGTGGTTTCCAAGTGGATAGATGAATACCTTAAAGCTCCAGAGTCGATGATTAAAGACACTGACAAGGAAGATGATACTGTTATATTAGAATAGGTTTGTTTTTACGTAATTGTAATTTATTAGCAATCGATTACAATTTAGTTTTAGTTTAGAAGGGACACATTGGTTGGAAGCTTGTATGCATCCCAAATTTTCATATTTAATTGGATACCACAACCGATGTAGGGTAGATTAACATATATACCTTTGAGATTTTGATATCGTAATGGATAGTATATAGGGTAGATGATTGCAGCCGATCTGCATCTCAATTTTACCAAAAATTTTCAATCAATACAAAAGAAACATGTTTCTCTCTCCAAGATTGAAGAAGTGAGTCCATTAGTTTTTGTTGAAGTTCATCCTTTGCATTCTTTATTTCAGCTAAAATCCTAATCTAGTTGATGTTGGAAGGTTGATTTTTAATATTAATTTCTGAACAATAAGGGTTATATCTGATTCTGTCATCTGTATAATTCCTTGTCTAATTCGTTTCCTTATACGGGATTAAATTCAAATAGACTGAACATATATCAAATATTAATATATCCTTGATGTCAATCCCATTCATTTCACATAGGTATTTTCCAAAAGAATTGTCCTTGTATGTCATATTGAGATCATATACAGAAGTTCTTATACACAAAAGCATCTTCGCATAAATTTCTTCATACACAAAGATCTTCATACAAGATTTTGGTAACTTGGCTCACTATTCAACTAATATTTCACTACTTTTCACATTGAGGAACAATACTAAACTAAGAGTATAATATAATTTATATTATTTGTATTGAAAGAAGAGGAACCTGATATTGTTCGATGTTGTCCAATCATCTCTTGAGCTCTTTTTTGAAACCCCTTTTCTCAATCCGGCTGCTGCATCCCATTTTATATTGCTACTTAAATGTATACAAAATATTATCTGATTATATCAGCAATTACAGTTGTATAATTTCTAAAATTTATTATATTAATATTATACTTTTGATTTAGACTGTGTTGGTTCCTTTTCTTGCTGATATTAGAATACCCTTCAAGGGTTCACTCTATTTATCCCCAACACTGGTTCAGCATAAAATAGAACAACAGAAACAAGGTTTTTTAAACCTTCTGCACTTTGAGCTCCACAAACTCGGGCGGGAATACCCTTAAACAACTTTGAATAACGAAATCATTAAATTATTCAAGCTAGTTACTGGTGGAATTACAGGACATGTTAACTGTAATTTTTACTGAAATAGACCAGAACTGAAAGTAAAGACTTTGTTTTAAATGATTGATAGTCACTTCACTGAACAAAAATAGACCAGTGCTCAATCCTAGGGCATGGAGTCATGTATAACTGGTTTCAAAACATCATGATTATGGACAAT
>MU225489.1:1119675-1213975 GCA_018584345.1 Thuja plicata | reverse complement strand
AGCGCGACACAGCGACAAGGGATGAAAATGACTTCGAAAAGTGACATTTACTCATTTTTTGGCGGTAAAGCACAAAATTTAAAATCAAATAAGCCCGGGAAACTGACAAGACCAAGGGACTCAAAAATTTTATTTTACAGTGCCAACAGACTGCATGATCATCAATGTTTAGGATCATACTAGACATGAGGGACTGCAATATTAATCATAGACAAACATACATGAAAGGATATGAAGATAAGAACAAATCACAGCAGTAAGCAAGTTTGAGAGTGATAGAGGTTGAAGATGTCATCCAATGGGAAGAGCTCAATACAAATTTTCTTGACAATGACACATTCAAAATGCACCTATGGGAAAAGACCCAGAATGAATGAAATTAATTAAATAATGAAGGTATGTTAGTTTGAGCTTCACCTGGTCTCAAGAATACTTTAATATTCTCTACTTAACAAGGCCAACCATGTGAAGATGGAAGCTCATCTGGCCTCACCCCCCCTCCCCCTAACATCAATCTAAATTCCCCATTAACATCTAATTACACACTTTATTCATTCATTCATTCATCCATTTATGAATGATAGCATTCAATCAATACAATCGAATAACATTCACTTATATGATATAACATTAATAATTAATACGCATCACTAATCAAGAATTCCTTAACACATAACAATATTCATTAACATGACATAAAATTCAATATTAATATGCAACATTCATAGTTAATTACTTAAATTTAATCAAGCAAGTTTTATCAAAGAACATTTTTAAGAAATCATTTCTTTTTTGAGTTTTTCTTAGATTTCTTAACCCAAAAAATGCTTCCATGAGCATCAATATCTTCCTCCTCTTGTGGTTGTGATCTCAAATTATGGTGCTTCCTCATGTATTGAGGAGCAAGAGGTTGCTGCACTAAAGGGGAGTCTGTTGCAATAACAAGTAAATGGGTTAAATTCGCATACTTTTTTTACTGTTACATGTATTTCAATAACCAGTAGAACATAACATGTATTTTTATTTACCTATCAATGCCACATCATGTACAATAAAATTTTGATTTTCCGCCACCTCAACATGCTCTAAAATATTCAAAAAAAAGGTTAAACAACCAATTGTAATTAAAGATGTTAAATTCTATTAATAATTATGTAATTTATTTCCAATAGAAAATTAATACCTCCACCACTGTGATGCACATCATGTACAATAACATTTTGATCTGTCTCCACCTCAACATGCTCAACATGCTCTAAAATATTCAAAAAAAGGTTACACAGCCAATTGTAATTAAAGATGTTAAATTCTATTAATAATTACGTAATTTATTTCCAATAGAAAATTAATACCTCCACTACTATGATGCACATCATGGCCTTCATCACACCCAGGTTCTTTGATAGGATTTGAAGGCTGTAGTGAAATGTCATGCACATAGTTATCATGAAATAGTCAATTTATGTTTGAAATTAACTATTCAATTTGATTTAATTTTCATTTGACCAATTTACCTGTGTCTCATCTGGTGCAGTAGATTCTTGGTGTAGGCATGCAACCATGATTTTATAGCCTTCCTTCAAGGCTATTCTTTTGTCTTCATTCATGGGCTCTAAATTGAATTTTGTGCCCTATATTTAATATTTAATATCGTCAATTTTGCATGTATGATTTGATTAAAAAAAATTGTTTGCAACCTTATATATATAAATTTGATATGAAATTTCAATGTTTCTACTTACAAGTCGAGAGTGAAGTTTCATATAGCCACCAGAGCCAAGTTTGTGTTGGCCAACCTTTTGTAATCTCACTTCTGTAGCTTTTGATGTGTCTTGCAGTCTATGAAAAGTTTGAAACATGTTAGATTATTTATTTACAAAGATCACTAATTAGTGCTTGATTACATTCTACTTAATACTATCACATCATACCTTCTTTTTCCATCTTCTAGTTTAATTCCTCTATCCTTTAGCCTTTTCTCTTTTGCATTTTCCATTATTTCATTCCACTCCATCGGTGGAATCATAGGAGGATGCTTGTACTTTGTGTTAGCCTTTAGAGCCCTTCTATATTGGTCCCTCACAATATTTATATGTTTGGATGCTTTTTTAAGAATCAGGGCACTGTCAAAAGTTTTATTTCCAAAGAGGTCCTCTAAAGATTTAATGAGCTGATTTTTTAAGTCAATATCCTGTTCATTCCACCTTATTTGAAAAAACAAAATTGTTAGATATCAAAACTTTACTATAGTATAATAAATGGAAGATAAGAAAATAATTGTACCAATGTTATGAAGCTATGTACCTTTTACGTATGGTGGGCCCAAATAGCTTCAATGTCATTTCAAAAAGAGTTTGATAAAAAATATCATTTCCTACAAAAACATCATGGGATTATTAGTCCAAAATGAGTTATGTATAAGTAAACTACAATTACACTGTAAATAATATCAATTTTAAAGTACCTGGAAGATTTGGTACTTTTAACAGAATCATATTTTTCTTGTGCAACAATAATGACCCCACAAACGAACCAGTACTAGTAACACGGGTTGATCTAGGAAATGGTTGAGCTTCACTACTACTTATCTATGTTCTTGTACCAGGTGTAGGCTATGTATCTATTAGTGCACAAAATAGGTCCATGTGTATAAAATTCACACAAGAAAAATAACCAATGCATGATTAGCACATAACTAAATATAGAAAAAGAAGGTTTTACCAGTTGTAGCTTGTATAGATGAAGATTTTTGCAAGATCCTTGTTGCGGATAATGTAGTCAGCAATATCGGATTGTTTATTGAAGGAGGCACCTGCACTTCATCATGAGCTGAAGAATACATTGTTAGCAAAGACATTTGAAATGGATAAATATTAAATGGGGTACTAGAAGCATCCCAAAAATAAGTTGAGTCAATAATGCATACAAAGGTTAAATGAATGGTTAAAGGTTTAAGGATTATTTACATGAAGGTTGTGCACTACAACCATCACCATATTGACCACGATTCATAGGTGTCAAAAAATCTTGTAAGAAGAACACGTCATATTTAGATCATGATACACAAGATATTATAAAATATAAACATCTATTGAACTTTAATTATTGCTTAAGATTAGTTACTGCTTACATTCATACAATTGACCCTATGTATCAATTCATCTTTGAGTGCCTCTGTCTCCTCAATTTTGTTTGGAATCATCACAAGGTTAAGAATTTCTTTAGTATATTTATTTTTAATCTCAGTAGCCATCAAGACAGGGTTATAGCTATATGCGATGTCATCTAAAAATTGCACCTCAATTTTAGATCGCAATTGATCTGCTGTCATTTGTGCTTTTCCCTATCAATAAGTATCAAGTTGTGACATCAATATCACTAAAATTTTATCAAAATAATTCCAAAGCTATAAATCAAAGAACATAATAATATGACATTTGTTTCTATATAACTTGTAGAATTACACTAATTAAGGTTTACCTTTGATGAAGAAGGTGTGTGAGGAACATCCCCGCCTGTGTCTTGTAGTTGATCCATGTCACCCTGTGACAAAGATTAGTAATTCTTAGCAATCAACAATGAAATTTTCTGGATATGTAAATCATGTCAAAGGCATTTAATTTTCTGCATATGTAAATCATTTATCTTAAGTTAGCCAAAAATTAAATGATATGTAAGCTACAAATTACATAGAAGACAAAATTTACATGATGAAAAATATACTCCATGACATTAGAGTTCAAGATAATAACTTTATTATAAAAACATACTAGTCAAAAAAATTTCTATGAATAAATCAATACCTCATACATGACATTGATCATACCTTGACTGCATACATTTCATTGATCATGTTATTGATCATCCTCTTCATCCATGTCATCATCATGACTCTCATCATCATCATCATCACCATCATCATCATCATCACCATCATCATCATCATCATCATCATCATCATCATCATCATCATCATCATCATCATCATCATCATCATCATCATCATCATCATCATCATCATCATCATCATCATTGCCTTGATCAAATCCATCTTCATCAACATGATCATGATCGTCATCAACAGGACTGGAATCATCATCATTTTCTTCTTCTTCTTCTTCATTGTGTAACAGTCATTCGTGATCATTATTTACTTCATCTTATAATTCTTCAGTATCTTCTTCTTCCATCACATTATACTTTACCAGCCTTCCTCTTGGATCATGTCTAACAACAAATGACCAACCTGGTCTATTTGGAACGCCAAAGTAAAAAACTTGCTCACATTGGCTTGGAAGAACATAAGTCTCATCTCTAACTGTCTCTAATGACCTTGTAGTAGTCATTGTAAATCCACTATCATGTTCAATAACAGTCCTATCAGGATCATTTTGATTCAGCTGTAGCCTATATAATTTGATGACAAATAGAACTAATTTGAATGAATTAAAGTAGCACTCAAGTATATCATCCAAAATACCATAATATCTATTTTTAGATTGTTGAGGATGTATGTCATTTCTAGATGAAATATTAGTGACCTCAAAGAATGCACTTATCCCAGAATCACAAGTTTTCTTCGTGTCATCTAACTTTTTTATGCAAAATTTACAGCCATGGTAGTACATAGCTTTGTGGTGTTTGATCTCCAATTATTCAAACATTTCAAGTTTATTTGCATTGATACATGAGTTGATATTAGACTTATGGTTCATGGTTAGTAAACTTATACATACCTTTCTACCTCTTAAACCATATGCTAGATCAAGTACCATTGGTGTAACATTGGGATCTCCATTATGATCAGCTTCTTTAACCAATGATGCAACACCATCCCATCTTAATGAGTGACCATTTTCTTAAGATTGGTGAATCCATACCATCATCCAATCAAGATTATTTGCAATATACAATTTTAGTGCATCCCACTCATGACCAACTGTAAAGAAAACAAATCAACCGCTTAGAAACAACTTATATTGAAGATTTATAAGAATTAATAAACTGCAATAACATTGTATAATTACCTCTCACTTTCCTCAATCTACCTCTCCCCATCAAGTACTCCCCTTTGAATTTGTTAATAGAGTTGGGATCCCAAATGCAATCTACAAGGATATTTGCTGCAAACTTGGGAAGATATTCACTAATGTACACCATGGTGTGGTATACCATATATCCCTCTACCATATAGCCCTTAAGATGTGCTCTTTGTTGAACCAAACCCTTCATAAATTTCAAGTTTCTCTCAGCCATCCACATTGACCTAGTTTTTACGGGTCCACACAATTCAATCTCCTCAACTTGATGTATGAGGTAGTGTTCTTGAGCATTGAAAAAAGTTGGAGGACACTTTTGCATTTAACATATAATGAGGGGAATTTTTCTCTTCTAATATTTTATATCTTTTTTTATCAATTTCTTTAGATGATAACCACCTCATGTATTTTCCAAGAACGTATATAACTTGTTTAACACTATTGTCAAACTGGTGTGGGAGGGATAGAGGTAGGATGTACTGCAATAATTAAAAAATGATCTTTTCAATATATTGTAAAATAATACAATAAAAAGTACATGCAATTTTATAAATATATTGGAAATAGAGAACATGACCTACCTTGATGAAGGTATTCCAATCATGTGTTTTCAACCCTGGCCCAAAATCACCTTTCTTTAATACAAGACTTCTTATATTTGCAGCAAATCCTGTTGGAAACTTCTTTTTTTTTATGACTTCTTTTAATGTATCACTTTTCTACTCAGTTAATAACCAAGGAAGAGCACTCGTATTTATGCGGTCTCCATTGCTATTTGATTCAATGAAATTTTTCAGTGCATGATTGGATTCATGAATGTCATTACAAATTTTGGCAATTTTTTCTTTGTCGCGCCTTCTATCCAATATTTTCCATAGTGTCTCTGTTACATTATTCCAATATGCATAGCATCAAACAAATGCATGATTGGGAGATCCTTGTAGTATGAAAACCTACTAAATTGACTAGGATAACTTTTTATTCCTCTAGGAAATTGGTCATTGATGCCTTGACAACCTTCACAAGCATCAATTACATCATTAATTAGTAAATAAAAGACAATGTCAAAATATCCATTTCAAACAAAAATTATCAGATGGAATGACATTACCTTGGCGATTTAGTCTATTATAATCCAACTTCCATAGACAAGGTTTCATTCTTTTTGGCCTTGATGTTGTCTCTTCTTTCCCATTAAAAAAATCTTTTTCAATGATTTGATACTTATGATTATTGTAGAGAAAGTGCCTAAACTCATCGAACACCTACTTTCCTAAACTTCTTGAATGACAAGATTTCATCTTCGGACCACAAACTGGACATGCAAATTTACCCTTTGTCTGGAGACCTAAAAGATCATGTACAATTATCATGCACAACTTAAACATACAACAATAATGTGTAAGCACTATAACATACCTAAAATATGTGACCTTAACAATATATAACATACCGCAAAAATGAGTTAGCCCGAGGGCATCATGTATTGTCCATACAAGAATTGCATGGAATTGAAATTGTCTTTGTCCTGTTAGTCTAGAGATGTCATACATAGTGACCCTATTCCATAACTTCAACAACTCGTCACTAAGGGGCTCAATATACACGTTCATATCTTTAACTTGGTACTTACCTAGTTGAATGAACAAAAATATTACATAATTATTAGGACCATTTTGATGCGGTGTCTATAAATTAATTTAGATAACTATTAAATGAAAAAATACCTGGTACAATCATTGACAACATTATGTGCTCCCTCTTTATAGACATCCAAGGAGGAATGTTATTGTTAATAACAAAAACATGCCAGACTGAGTAAATAGATCTCATATCTCCAAATGGATTGACACCGTCCATTGCCAATGAAAGCTTGAGATTATGAGGTTCTTCTTTAAAGTGTGGCCATGTTGTTTCTATGTCATTAAATGCAGAACCATCTGCAGGAATTCACATAATGTCATCTTGACTTCTATTGCGTGCATGGTAATCCATAAATTGTCCCAAGCTAGTGCACCTGAATAATCATTAAAGACGTGGAATAATGAGAATGTATCGAAGAACCTTGTGAGGCACCTTTTTTGTTATTTGATCTAACCAATATCTACTAATATGACAATCAATGCATTCTTTGAAAATTTATGTTGTTTATGATATAGAATGTGATCACTGGGACATGTATGTATTGTCTGATACTTCATTCCAATTTGATTCATAATGGTAGATAATTATCGGTATGAATGAGGCAGAATGTTTGATGGTGGTAACAAAAAATCACCTATCAACCTACAACAACAAATATGAATTGTTAATATAATGAATAGTAATGGTATGCTAACATTGAAGATGACAAAAATGGCATACCTTAGCATACATGACATTGCTACATTGGATAAACCATTCATAACCTTCAAGTTCACCAAAAACACTATAGCAAAGAGAAGAGTTGTTTGGGAGCCTTGGTATAGGGGCTCGTATGCCTTCTCAAGTATAGGTATATCAAGACCATCTTCATAATCATTATCAGATGCGCTAGTACCATCAGCATGATCATCTTGATCAACTACACCAATACCATCTTCTTCAATGATGTCCTTTGGCACATTATCAGCTATGCTAATACCATCATCTTCAATTGTGTTCTCTGCCATAGGATCATCTTCTTCCATGGGATCATTATCCTCGGCTTGGATATTCACACCTCCATGTTCCTCCAGTTGGAAATCCACATTCCCCAATCGACGAAAATCATTCCCCCCTTCAATGTGACCATGTTGCCTATAATGACCCTGGGCTATTATGATTAGAATTCTTTGATTCTTTAAGCCCTTACACTTTTTACAAGGACAATTACATTTATAAACTTTTCTTTGGAACTGAGAACACAATCTAGCAATTGTCTCATTATTTTGTTTTGGGTTCATATTTCTAGGTGTGGACTTTCTTCACAGGCAATTATTCAGGCTATAAATATACAAAATGTAAACATACAAGCATCATTATTATCTTGTATATAATCAAAAATAATAAAATATTACAAGATTATACAAGCTTTACAAATACACACACAAATCATGCTCACTAGATTAGGCAAACCAATTTGCACATTCCTTCCCAAATCATCTTTCCTAATATTTTTCCTCCACCATAATTTTAACTTAGTATTTTAATGTGATTAAGGTTTTTAAGTTCATAATTGGTATCAAATGTATTATTTATTATCAAGAGATTGATAGTTTGATAGGAATCATTATGAAAGCCAACATTGTGACAACAATCATCCATTAAAACAATGATTCCAAATTCATTATCAATCATCATAGTCATCAATTACAATCCTTGCATCATCATCAATTACCATCATAGCATAAAAATATAGGTTCCATTACAGTCCTTGCATAGCATTCATAAAAGTCTACAACAAATATAGAAGCATCAGGGGGTTTCACATTAAGGATCATATTCTCCTTCCTCTATGTCAGATGTGTTCTCTCGTTCTTTAATATATATTTCACGCAATACATCATCAAGTGACGGTTCAGGTGTCTCTTATTTCCAATAGAGAGAATGTTAAACATGTAGCATTGGTTGAGGAGGTGAGTTGGGTGAAATTTGTCATTGAGATGCTTGAAACCTTGCAAACATCCATACTGGCTGACATTTTCTTGTTCAAGCATGCAACCATTCAAGTTCAAAAAATTAATCTGGGTTGTAAGGATTAAAATGTATCACAAACCATTGATTTATCAAATTAGTTTGAATGGAAAAAATGCTAACTTTAAACAAATGTGAGTAAAAATTGAAATCATCTGGGAATTCATAATTATCAACTAGAAATGGTCCCACAAAGAAATACTGAATTGCTGCTACATGATTATACAACCATTCCTCTTGATTCTGGATAGTAGTGGTTCCCTGTATAGCTACCCTCAATTCCTGTGAGAGAGTAGCTTTGAGTAGAGGTGGTTGATTTCCTCCATACATGTTGACCAAATAAGTTTTAATTTCTACATCGGTTGGTTGCGGAGGGTGACATAACAAGACTTATTCACTAGCAAGTATTGTACTTGCATCTCTAAATTGTATGCATTTTCGATCATAGTTGACCAATTGATCATAATGTAGCCTATGGTTGTACCTTCCATATCCAATTTTTTATCCATCATAAATAACCTTTTCCCTAATCATGTTTTGTCTTCCCCTATTTGTTTTGTTAACACAAAGACATGGCTTATTCAACAATTATTCGAAATACATTGCATAATCAGTTCAATTTTATAAAATACATTGTAGAACAAGAACCTTTGGAGAAAAACACATGTTCCTTCTTTCTGGAGGAACACCTAAGACTTCCAAAATAGCTTGAAGGAAATATCTACTATTATCCATTCTCTCCCAAACTTCCAAATAAGTCATGTGTTTAGAGAAGGGAATATGCAGGCTGATCTAGTCTCAAAACGAGCCATAACCTTAAAGCATATAAATCTAGCATGCTTTGAAATTTTCACTAATGATTTTATCACTCTCTAATTGTATATGCAGGTGGAACTATGAGATATGTATCCATTTTATGACTGCAGGTGTAATTCTAATATAAAGTGATCAATGCATAGATATGTGTTTGATGTCATACTTCTAATCCTCATCTTAATATATAAGTTCTTACTTTAACATTAAGAGATATATATGATATTGTACAAACATTGGGAGAACCTAGTCAATTATTACAATTACAAAGTGATGGAAAATAAGGGTGATATAAAATTATAAAGTTTCCCAATTTCCAAATCTAGATTATGTTGTCGCAGGTTTTACTTCAAATTTGCAACTTCAGGTGATATTGCGATTACAAAAGCTAATTATATCACAAGGAGGATTTAAGGATTACAAATCTCTAGTTAGTCTAGGGATCTACAAATTAAAAATATTTGGTTAAAATTATCATTGCTTAAGGACAAGCAATCTCGGGAAGAGCAGTCTATCATGCCTCTTTCATGAAACATTCTCACACCATCCTTAGAAAGATAATAAAAATGGAAATGCTCAGAAAATTGTCTCATTTGTAAGACTTCACAATTTTATGTGATTTGGATTAAAGGATTAATGTGTAAAATAGAGATGAGAAGACAACAATTTTATACATTGAAGGACTACAATCTAAAGTCAGCATCGATGCATAAACTTGTGTATATATAGCAATCCATATACAAGACAACAAATACAATGATAAGTTTACGCACATGTTAAAGATTTATGTATTAAAAGAGCATCAATTTGTTGCTATACTAATACATGTGTTATTAATCATAATTGGGGAGTGATTTCAATAATTTAAACAACAAAAACAAATTTAGGGGATGGATGACGATTATGATGGACGCTCTGCAACTTCATGTCTCTGACATATTCTTATGTCTGTGTGTGTCTTCGTGTTGATTTTCTTGTGATTGCCTAGTCCTCGATTTTTGTGTCACTTTGCTATGTGTCTTTATGTTTTATTTGTTTCCTTACAATTATTTCTTTGTTTATTAGCTTATGTTTTCTTTGTGCCCTTGGTCTCTATTTATTCTTCATTTTTGATCTGGGGTTTACCCTTCCCCTTCCTGGGTCACACGTGTGATGGGAGGGCCAAATAATAATGGTGATCTCCCGCAGAGTGAAGGAGGAATCATTAATGACAATGTGGAGGCAACTGGTAGTTTTAATGATAAGTGTAATCAGTCTGCAGAGGGTATTAAGGGTGATATACAAAATGACAAATTGTCTTACAAACAAGTGGTGGCAGAGATTTCTCTTCTTTTCTCAGCTAGTGCAGGGTTTGATGGAGTCTTCAGTAGAAGAGTGGTGGAATCGGAAAAGGATAGAGTGGGACGGGCCACAGCTGATGGAGGTGGATGAAATAGTGAAGGGTGTACAGAGGGATGCAGAGATGGAGGAGGAAGTGGTAAGTCTCCTTCTCCAAAATTGAAAAATCTTTCTCTTTCATCGAATGAAGATATGGTAAGTGCTACTAGATCATAATAGAGTAGGTTAAAAAGCATTGCGATTTTTTTTGTTTGCTTGGATAAAGAGTCACTGCCATCTCATAGATTTTTTGATGATTGGCTTGCCTCTATGTGGGGAAAAATGCTTGGTATCTTTGTTACTTATTGTAGAATGATACAAAAAGGGTTGTTTGTTATTTTTAAAAAAAATCAAAACATGCAAGAAAAGGGTTTTGAATAAGAAATTTTGGAATGTTGGCCGCTCTTTCTTTAAGGTTTTTCCATGGTCCCCTAAAGGTAACAACGAGAATGTTGTTGCTAAGTCAGCCCCGAATTGGGTGGAAATTAAAAACTTGAATATTGAATTCTTGCCATTTATCTCCCAAATGCTGAAACCCTTGGGTTCTATTTTACAAATTGACCAATCTAGGGTTACCCTACCTCATCTAAATGCTAGGGTTTTGGTTTCCCTAACACCAGAAGTTGATTTCCCATATTGTATCTCTTTGGAATTTGATGGAGAAGTACTGTTTTGGGAGGTTTCAGTGCTTGGTAATCTTAATTCCTATTTTCATTGTAGATGTAATGGATATTCTAAAAAAGATTTCCCCATATTAAAACATACTCAGAAAGGTAAATTCAATACAGTACAGTATTCAGATAGTAATGAAAATAAAACTAATAACTCTAATAATGCTAGTGAGAAGTATGATGGTAATAACGACAGCTCTAATAGCCAACATAACTATGTTCCTAGAGCCCCGATAGCTTTGGTGATTCACCCTAAAGAGAAACCGGAGAAACCTAATCTCTCAGTTGTTAAGAAAACTTGTTGTTGGTCATGTTTTTTCCTTCATTAGTCTAACCCCTATCATGTGTAGTATTTGTAATTCTATGGAGACTTTTGAACATCTTTTCTTTGAATTCTTTTATGCTCAAAAGGTCTGCGCTATTTTCTTGGGTTCTCCTTATCTGTGGAATTGCAAACATAGTTTCTCATGGAGTTAAATACTTGTTGGATATGTGGAAATTTTTTACTCAAAGCTTAATTCTTTTTGGTTTACCCTTACTAATGAAGTTTTGTGGACTCTTTGGAAGGACAGAAATAGAGAGATTTTTCAACAGGAGCAAAGGAACCTTATTGAGTTTAATTTTAAACTCACACATTTTAATATTATGTCTCAGGTTTCCATGGTTCTCAACATTCCAAAGAGTAGATTCATGATCTTAATGCAGAAAGGTAGCTTAATGATCCACAAAGATGAAGTTCAGGCTGCCAAATATGTTGCAAAGAAGAAAAGCTTCTTATCCTCTTCTGAAGTAGATGAACTTAATAGTCTGCTGAATAAAACCTGACTAGGCACTCTGAGTCAAGGAAGTGGTGCCATTTTTCACCTTGGTCAAAATGAAGAAGTCTCAGCTGAAACACAGAAATTTGCGCATGGCAACTCATGGGCCTCAAGGGATAATGATACCCAAAATACTGGGTGGGAATAGACAACAGTAATAGTATTTTAATATTTTGTATAAGGATGTAAAAGATAATACTCTTTAGTATTTTCAGGATAGTATATAGATAGAATATAAGTTCACTCACCCAATTTTGTAACTGTATATTTTATGGGGGATGTGTATTCCAGATACTTGATCAAAGTGGATAGCTGTATTTTGTGTTGAACTATCTTAATAGAAAAAAAGAAGTTAAACAACAACAATTTATTAGTGAAGGGGCAATGGATAGTTATAGAGAGATGACACTTTTGGGAGGGTTGTGACCATGGAAAAGATATAACCTTCATTACAGATTGAGAGATATATATGTTAGTGTTTTACATTAATCATAGTTAGTTTTTATGTTAGACTAGATATAAATATAATAAATGTTTAGTTAGTTACAATAAGTTGACAAGAATTTTTAATCGTAAGGTAGTTTATATAGGAAAATCAGTGGCATTATAAGCCAATTTACAGTAATGTAACAACAATGCAAATACATCAACATTTCATTTTTATTATTTTACTATTACATTGTAACAATGGTTTGGTCTTCTCACCTTTTTAATATGGTATTAGAGCTCTTAATCTCTCTATCCCCGTGATAGTGTTGTGTGGTGAGGAAATTGTGTGATGCGTTTATCAATATACTTTATGAAGATCCATTTTTATGCATACGAATCTACAATTTGAGAAGGAATAAAAGTGATTTCTTTTTCTATTTGTAATTTTTTTAAGATATCTAGATTCTTGTGATGCACATACCAGTGTGACAGGGGAGGCATTCAATTTTAGAGGAGCACCATTGGAAGAAGATGCTGGCAGGGGTTGCTCAATATGGCTTTACATCTGCTAGTTCAATTTTCTTCAAATTTTTCTAATGTTTTTTTTAAAATTGATGTGGCACATATCTTTCATCCATTGCAATCCTTGAGACCTCTTCCTAGGTGTGATACATTCCATTGAGTTTAAGGTACCAAAAATGCATTGGAAAATACCATATGTTGAGGTGTATGAGTGAAGATTGGAGATAAGTAGGCATCAATTGGCTCTTCTAATACTTAAGAACATTTTGATTTATTTGGATTTACATTTTTATCACTAGACATAACAAACCCTATGAAAAAATATTTGTAATCACTGTGATTATTACACAATATCTAAAAGGGATGTTTGTGATAGAAACTGAGAGTTTATTGATACTGCAAAGTGTTTGAAGTTGTAGATGGTCTCAACTCATCATTTTATCCTTGGTTTATTCTAAAATTAAGATGATGTTGTTTGTGAATAAAGAAAATCACATTAGTACTAACATATTTCTTACAAGATATGTGAGAGAAGCACAAAAATGTAGTGTGGTAAAATCAGGTATTACATAGATAAGGGGACATGGGAGTTTATGGCTTGTAAATCTATTGCAAAAACTATAGCGGTGACTATGGAGGATACTAAGAGTGTCAAATTATAGATTGAGATCATGACCAGCCTCTCTAGGCATTACCATAGCACTCAAGGCTATCTTTGAGGGGGAACATGTGCATTTGGTTATGAAGCTCTATGCTAGAAGTGAGAAGAAGTAGGTAGCTATTATCATGGTCTAGAGAGAAATTTAGTATTTTGATGAAACACATGACTGGGATAAACAAATTGAGCTCATCAAAACACTGAATAATATCTCTATTGGGAAGATTTATGTTGAAATAGAAAGGGTCTAATTGGTCAGAAATATTGCAAAAATAAAGGAATAATAGGGTCTTATTTCTAAGTGGACTTCATGAGACATAAATATTGTGCATCTATATTCTAGAAGATCCGCATCTCTTTCCATCCGTCTTGATAAGGACATATTGTAATATCTTATAAATACTAAAATTATGCACAGAAGGGAATTGATCAGATGATAGCTATGTTTGCACTAGGTGGATACACACAGACCCCCAACCTTCCCTCTCTCCATTATGAAATCTCTTTCTATCTTCGTTGAGTTCCAAAATCTATTGTGGATTTAATGTGACTATACTTCCAATTATTAGTGCATTTGGCTCTTGACTTCAGTCTATGTCTATCAAAGGGTCTCCTCCCTTTTCCCTATCATAATCCTCTCATCTTTGATTGGTAGCTCAACTCTTTGTTGTTACCACTGTACAAAAATTCTGAGTATTAACACTTACACATGTGTAGACCAGTCAATGGGAGTAATTTCTTATGGGATTTGTGTTCGATGGGTGATTTTACCTAGTTGCCACTCATAGTCCATTCTCCTAGTTTCCCCCATTACATCAACATATCCCATCAAAACTAGAGCTACAAAAATTGGAAGAGGTGACAAAGAAGATCATAATAACGAGATATAATTGAAGAATACACATGGAAGAAGGTGTCAAATGGGATGTATAATACCAGGAAAGTGACTATAAAAATAACCCTAATCAATTTGCAGAGAATAAAAAAATCTATCTAAACTAGCAGAGAAAGAACTTGAAATACACAATGTAGAAAATAATTTCAAGTAAACAATGACTTACAATAACAATATCAGATGCATAGTCGATCCCTCCTCCCACCCATGAACGCTACTACTACAATGAGTTTCAATTTTCACAACCCGACCATCTAGTACAAAATGACTTTGTTTAAACCTTCCTCCGTCTGCACCTAAAACAAAATGAAGTTTGTTGATTTTTTTTTGATTTTTTTGTTTATATCCTGATTTGGTCAAAATTTCCACAATAAATTTAACTAGACTCGAAATTTAGACCAAATTGGGACATAAACAAAAAAAAAAACATCACAAGAAAAAATGGTCTATGGTTGAAAATAAAGGTCTAAAAATGAGCTTAAATGTATTAGTGCATGATCTTTAGCTAAGGTTTTGAAACCTTCTTTTTCAGCACACAAACTCTGATACCAATTCTAAGTAATAACTGAGAGGGGGGGGAGGAGAATCAGTGGCCTCAAAAATTAATCCTTAAATCAACCCTTTAAAACTTATTACCACTTTTAATCATTTAGTTATATTTATTCCTACAAGATGAATGCCTTGAAATAATTATATCAAATTACTACTTGTCAGAATGCTTTGTAAAACCTTCTTCTATGTGTTTACTGATAAGCAGTCTTTCTATTTACCAAAACATAGTAAATAACTACTGTATACAGATCAATCTAGATTTACTTAAGTGAAATGAAAAACAATAAAGTAATGACTCTTAGACACATTAACACATGGATTTTTAAAGTGTAAACCCTATTAAGGGAAAAACCACTGGGACTAGTACCCCAAATATTCACTCTTCTAAAGTAATCTCAGTTAAGAGCCAACCCTGTTAAAGGTTACAAACACATTGTTAGGTGTGACCTTGTTAGAATATTTAAATTGATAGTTTTTCACTTAGTATCTGGCATCTAATGCTACCATGCTTGATCAAACACTCACTTGGCATGTCAATAGGTATCAGGCATATCCAATGTTACTTTGTATGATCAAACCTTTTGATACTCCTTGGGATGTATCTCAATTACACAAGACTTTTAATTCCTTCTTGGTTAAGAGACTTGATGCTTCAATGGTTAAACTGAAATAGTAAATTGATATGTTCACATATACAACTTGAATTACAGATTTTTAGATCTATTGTAAGTGCATTACCTTTCTAATCATTGTTATCAATTCAATACCTTTTCTCCACACTGTTCTGTTCTGTGATGTTGTATCACTGTTTGTTGATGTTTGCAGAATTTAGCTCTTTCCTCAGCTTGATTGATCAAGTCTGAATGAAACTTTCTTCTCCTTCAGAATCTCTTCAGCATCTATTATCCTGTTAATCCCCTTATTCATAATGAATAAGCTTGTCTCTTATATAGGCACAATTTCACCATTTCTTGACTTTCTTGATCTTGGCATGATCCACAATTATTACCAATTAGATTTAAAGAAAAAATCCATTTTTATCTCGTAAAGATCTTCTTTCCAACTCGACAAAGAATCTTTAAATACTTTACTTATCCTTGGCTTTATCTTGTTCATTAAAAAAATGATAAGTATTAGTTAAGTCTATTCTTAGCTATTGACAGCTAAGCATTTTGTCATTTCTGAACTCACAATTATGCCTGTCAATACTTTAGTTAGTCATCAGTGATAATTGACTATCCAGTCGGTGTGAACTCAGTTGTCTTTAGGATCTCTGTCTAGCAAGCAACACTGTATTTCTATCCGTCGGGCTACTCTGTGCTTTTCTCATCGGGAAACACTATGACTTTTCTCATCGGTAATGTTGTGCATTTTCTCGTCTACCAACACTGTGACTTTGTTCTTTTACTCTGACCATTGGAGTGGACTCTGTCAGTGTATACAGTCACTTTGAGAATACTTCACTTATGTGCATTACTGATAGCATAGCCTTTGATTCTTTAGTTCTTTGAAGTTTGTAGCAATATGTCCATGACCATATAGATTATATCAAGTTGACATCAATGACTATACAATACATTAACTGATTTAATGTCTTGCATAAACCTTCTTATGTCTCTATGATCATCAACTTAACATCTTCAAACATTCAATCAATTATAGTTCATCACCTTTATCCATAGAATGTCTGATTTCATTAGTTGTGATAAATCATCAAGAATTTGTCTTCCCAGCATGAACCTCTTTGGTTGGGATTAATTATTTTCTCGAGTAGGGGTTTAATCCTATTGGTGATGATTTTGGATAGGATTTTATAGGCACTGTTATAGAGGCTTATGGGGCAAAAGTCACTCGTGCATTGAGGATCCTACACTTTAGGCACAAGGGCAATACAAGTTTTATTAATTCTTTTCAGAATGCTACGAGTCTTGACAAAATTGCAAGCAACATGGATAAGATCATATTTGATAACTTCCCAGTATTGCTGGAAAAAGGCCAGGGGAAACCCATCCGGTCCATGCAATTTAAATGCTCACATAGAGAATACCCCAGTTTTAACTTCCTCCTCAAAAACTTGGGACAAAAGGGCCTCATTATCACCCTCAGTAACAACATTAGGGATAACTTCTAAAAGAAAGTCAACATTAGTATCCATCCCATTCCAAGCTGAAGAAATCTATAGCATGGTTGGAAATATTTTGGGTACTGTGGAAACACAAATTATGGAAAAAACCACAGTGGGGATGACACCCAAAAATATGTACTCCTCTCTAGTATGCCCTATCAAACGCTTTACCCTGTGAAAGGAGTTTACATATACATGAAAAAATGTAAGGTTGTGAGAGGATTTACCTAAAGCTCATAACAATATTGTAGCTTGTGAGAGGACATACAATACTTATTTCACTTCCACCATACAATATTTACAATACAATAAAGATCTATTGGGATCTACCTCACTTTAGGATTTCCAACACTCTATTGTAGCTATCAGGAAACAAGAGGTATGAAAGATATGTGAAATAGCAACCTCATTTTCTTAATTAGATACCACATAGCTCAAACAATAGTCTTCACATTATTCTCTAACACTTGGATGGACCGCACCCTTTCTCTCTTCTTCCTTCTTCACCAACACATGATCAACCACATATTCATCATCTCATTTTTCAGCTTATATTTCTTTCCTTTCTTCTTAGGTTTCCACCACCATAGAAAATTTTAAAATGTAATACCTTTTCAATATAACCATACAGTTAGCTTCATATCACATATCTCTATGTTCAATTTGAAATTTACAGATTGTGCCTTTCCATTTTTGGATTTAATCAAGAAATTATATTATTTCAACTAGTATTTTCCTTATTAACCAATAATGTTTCTCAAATCATCTTTACATGTTTATCTTGATGATATAACCATTAAACATTTTTTTTCCAATTGTCCATGCACATTCTCCAATGAATTTTGACCAATAACATTTGACTATAACAATAATTTAAATCACTGATACTGATCAAACCATTAGCTATTTAGAAACTTAACACTTTTTAGATATCATTATTTATCCTTTGAGATATCTCATATATTTTCTCAAAATGAATCACGGTCGTAGGATTATAATCTAGCAGCTTCACGTAACCTCCAAAAAAAAACCGAACACAAAAACAACCAAACACATAATCATAGTGATAGAATCATCTTATTCATGTTAATTTTTATCTTAAAAATTTCATTGTCTCTGATCATCTTCACCAAATCTATCTCAGCGGTCATCACAACAAGTTAAGATTTTACATGTTTCCAAAAAAAATTGTAGAAGAACACCTTAACATATTTCTATTAGCATGATGTATTCCACGATCATCATCATCATCAATGAAAATACCATCAGTGATCTTTTCTCAACCATACCTCTCATCTCTCATCATCAAATCATTCTCTAAACCACTTTACCTTACACATTTGATCAACCACTTCCTTCAGTTTATTGCTCTGCATCAATCATGTCAACAATCTCCCTATTTGGCATTGATGGCAACACAAAAATCAACACATACCTATTTATCTCTTTACCTATGTGTGCCAAAGATGTCTGACTAACCAACTGATCACATCCATAGATTCTTCAGGTTCAGCTCCATCTTCAACTTCTCAGCTTCCAATAAGAATCCTTGTAGAGTCAAATCTATGTGGAAACAACTCCAAACTATGTAGTGTCTCCCCCTAAGATCTAAACTTTATTTAGTTCACTACATGTACCAAATACATGTACCAATGTGTTGATGGTACATTATCCCCCTTTAACAAGAATACAAAAGTTTCCAATCAATAACATCTTCTCTCTGATATCCTTTTCAACATATTTTTACAACTTAACTACTCCTACTCAAGGAGTTGTCACTATTACATCAATCTAAATTAAGATACAACAATAAAGTTCTAGTATTGATGTAGTACAACATCTTCTCACTTAAGTGTAGATAGAGGAGTTACCCCTAACTTACTTATTAGGTATTCAAACATATTTTTAAGTAGAGGCTTAGTAAAGATATCAACAATTTATTCCCCATTTGGAATTTCTTCCAACCTTACCTCTTTCTCCTGAACTTTTCTCTAAGAAAATGATACTTTATAACAATATGTTTAATCTTAGAGTTCATCACTAGAATCTTAAATTTTTCTAGAGGACTAGTATTATCATAGTGAATAATAATAGGTTCAGTCATTTTTTCTTATATACCTTCAAGAATTGTCTTTATCCATACCACCTAAGTGCAATTGATGATAGCAACAACCTATTCAGATTTAACAATAGATCGTGAAATACAATTATGCTTCTTACTTGTCTAACCAACAAGTCTTTCACCAAAGAAGAATTCTCCACTACTTGTACTTTTCCTATCATCCACATTTCTATCCCAATCAACATTAGTATAAACACTTAGTGAAAATATTATTTATAAACATACCAAATTCCATAATCTATTGTTCCTCTTAACTATCTAAATATCCTCTTTACTGCAGTCAAGTGTGTTTCCTTAGTATTTTCTAAAAATATTTCAACCTAACCAATTTCTTGTGCTATATCAAGTCTACTATGCACAACATATTGTAGCTTTCCAATCATAGGTTGATACATAGTCTGATCAACTTCATGAGATTAATCATCCTTAGACAGTTTGAAACCTGTAACGATTGGAGTTCCAATAGGTTTTGATTCCTCAAGTCCAAAGGTCTTGAATATCTCTTTGATGTATTTAGACTAACTAATGTGGATATCATTATCAAGTTGTGAAACATGTAAGCTGATGAAGTATTTGATCTCACCTATTATTCCCATTCTAAAGTATTTTCTCATTTATTCAGAAAATTTTCTACTTAGGTCATCATTACCTCCAAATATTATACCACCAAAAAATATTTCAGCAAGTAGTTAATTTTTTTCTTCATCAACCTTTAGATAAGAATTGTTGTTATCACTTTTTCTAACACATAAAATCTTTTTAAGATATGAGTGAAGTCTCTCATACCATGCTCTAGGTGCTTGTTTCAGTCCATACAGTGGCTTGTTTGGTTGTCTATTTCAGTATGAAATTATTGTGGAACTAAAAATATTAACTCAATCATGATTTAGAAGGAGTAATTTATGGTGTGTGTGTGTAGGATGAGGGGAGGTAGTCATAGTCACTTCCATGGTTGATCCACACGATGACACACCCCCCTCCTTGTCTGCCACTACTTGCACACACACACACACACACACACACACACACACACACACACACACACACACACACACACACATTTGTGTTTCTAATCTTGGTGATGCAGGATGCAGGTATCAGACATCGACTCCACCTGGCCTCATAGGTCAGAGTGTGCCTTTAAAATCCTCTAACACTTTTGTCATGTGGATATTACCAAGGTTTCCCCAAGTAGACCCTTTTGACTTAGGTTCCTTTTTAGGAAGTCACCCTATTTGCGCTTTGGTTGTACTATTTTGATGGTTTTGAGATTGTGTTCTGGTTAGTTGACCTTGTTCTTTTATTATTGTCAATTATGTTTATGATTCTTGTTTATTTTATTAGATAAATAAATAAATATATAATGGATATATTATGTGTTTAAATAAGTTTTTGGCATGACTAAATATATGTATATGTATGTATATATGGGTGCACACATATATGCCTATGCATATATATAAATATATTTGTGTATATATAAATATATTAATATATGTATTAGAGTTGTGATGTAAATATTGTATTGAGATATAAAATAAAATAAAATAAAATAATAGAAGAACTAATATTATTATTCCTAATTGGAAAAACTAGCTTGCTAGGAGATTAGAACTCAAGACCTCCTAGGAGTAAGGCTAGCTAGTTACCATTGGGCTATGTGTGTTACTTGATCATATATATTATATTTAGCATATTTGATTACTTCTTAATATTATTTAAGTTAATAAATAATTAAATTTTTGACTTATCACTCGCGAGAATAATTGATTTAATTTAAAACCAACTATGGAAGTTGCAGAACTTGCTTCCCATAAAGTAACTCCTCCAACCACATAGTTGTCTATATGTATAAAGTAAAATATTTTGTGGATGGAGACATGGTTTTGGGGATTCTGAAAATAGGCTTTGCAATCTGAAAAATGAGGATTTTTTTAAGAAGAGTTAAAGACAACAATGTTTTATCTTATTATGAGAAAATGGAGAAATAATTGTTGCGAGACACAAATACAGTCCTGATGCGGAGGACATATCTCCCAAAACAACCTTTGGATCTTGATAATTTTTGGATATGTCGATAAGAACCTAATTGTGCCACTTCTCACTAGAGCGATCAAAGAAATATGGTGTGGTTAAAAATTTATGGATCTCTGTGAGTGGGTATATCTAGGAGCACTACAAGAAGGAAGTTAGAAAGCCTAGAGGTTTATGGAAATGCTCAAACACTAAGGGAATTCTCTAGAGGAATCTAGGTAGAGTTTGAAACTAGAAATAATTTTCCTATGTCTATATTATTTATTGGAGGAATGTGTTTTTATTGTGTTTTCTCCATTATTGATCATACCTATAGATAAGTAATGTAGTTCAAAAATTTTTGTTATGGAATCTTAAAATAAGTAGCTGTATCTAATGTGTAGGCTTGATGAGTTTGTCACTATCTATTATTTGGAGTGATTATGTCATCATGTGTGGTTTTTAACTCTATGTGGATTTCATGTTTTAATAGTGGTTAAAGTCATATTTAATTATTATTGAGTTTTGGAAGGTTTAGGATGTCATTTTATCACCCTTCCTTTTGATAATTTATTTGATTTGGTATTATTTTATTCTATGTTATTTTTCTAATTTTGTTTATGAGAAAGATCCATATCATTATCAAGGTGAATTTTGATGGCTATCTATTGTTCCTATTTGTATTCTGCACATTGTTAGGGTTTGGACTCATCCTGAGGGTTTGATAACACAGGAAAGTTTCCTAAACCTAGGGAATAGATGTTTTGTAGTGATTGCAAGTCCCTTTTTGATGGTATGTTTGAGTAGGGAAACAAGGTAACGTAGGTGGGTCACTCACCATAGGTGCTAGGACCCAAAGTGGTTGCTAGGAGATCCTATGGGTGAGTTCTTAATAAATTGATACCCATAAAAAATAAACTTGGGCTTTGGGTGTTTACACATAATAAAAGATAAGTGATATTATAGTTTGCATAGACCTATTGGAGTACCGATACCATGGATAATGGCCAGGGTGGATACTTAAAATTTGAGAGGGAACCGGTGTCACATGGTTTCTAGGGAGGATCCAAATACATAGGCTATGTGATGACACTCACCTAGTTGGTAATCCGAAGCCCTCACTCATATTTTGTGCTGTTTGGATACTTGGTGCTATTTTGTGTTTCTTGTTTTTTCTTTTGGATGGTTCTTTTAGGAAATGTGTATTGTTGGCCTTAGATTTTCTTAGATCTTGTGTGGACCTTGGTTCTATATACAAGCATGATAGAGTGGGACTTCACAATTCCACGTGGTTGGGTGGTTACTCTTATCGAGGTGTTGTTCATGGATTCTTGGATGACTTTACCTTTGGATTCATGCTTGGAAGCTATCAAGGATTCTAATTTTGCATCATGTACTTCAATGTATTGTAATTCTGATGTATTGATTTATTGAGAGCCCTTGTTGGGTAATGTAATGTAAACTAAAGGAGAAGAAATGTAATGGGAATGGGTATTTCTAGGTGAAATGAAGAGAAATGTTATTCTCCTACATGTATATGTCTCAAAACATTAAAATAATGTGGAATTTGTCATTTATTTCCCTCTCATGCTATCTTGTAATAAAAGAAGTGATCTTTTGCATGAAAAGTTATTCTTATGGTTCTCTCTTGTTTTGGTGGATAAGGACCAAGCTTATATTGATATGATAACTATTTTGTCTTATATAATAGGCACTAAAGGAATACTATGAAATGATTGGTTAATGAGTGAACTTATGTTTATATCAAAGTGAAATGTTATTGTTAGATAACAAGAACTATAGGGAATGATTAATGATAATGGAATTGAAATCAAGGTATATATTTATAATTGAGAAATGAGATGCCAAATATTAAGGGAAGTTTATAGAAACTAAGTACAATATATTTTTGGTTCAGTGTAACCTGTGATAATAACTCAATAAATTAATTCACATATTGTTAACTTATGATTGATATTAAGAATGAGTTAGGAACATTTTGGTTGGTGCCTTAAAATATATCTAGTACAATGTACATCTAGGTGGTAGGGTATGCAATAATGAATGATAATATTTACCATAATGTCTATATGAAACTAAATTTATAAGATAGTTTATATATGTTTTGAATTCCATTAGTTAGTTATGAAGAATGGATTGTGTTTGTGAATTAAATGATGGTGACTAATCATTAAAACATGTTCATTGGACAGTAATCATTTATTTTGAAGTTTTATAAATATATTAGAATTCTAATTCATTATGAAGATCTTAAATGTAATTAAATTAATTAATATTGTTTGAGTAGTAGTTCTAGGGAACATGTGAGGACTTAAGAATCTTTAGTTATGTTTCTTTCATGTTCTCTGAGCATATGTGTATTGACTCTTTTGATAATATATGTCATAAATTTTTTTAAAAAAATTAACTTCATCTTTAAAGGTTAGATGGTTCGTCCTCCTAGGTTCCCTGAAGGGGCGTTATAGAGACATTATTTGATACCGATTGAATTTGTGTTGTATACTGATCATATGGCTTATAATATTTGGGTAGTTAGAATAATTTGAATCAGATACATATGAAATAGGTAGAGTATTTGGAGAGTTTCACATTTGTGATAAAGCATAAAAATGGAGTTTCTAATCGAGTTGTTGATGCATTGAGTAGGAGAAGATCTTTGTTGACTAAAATAAAATTGAGGCTCTTGGTTTTTATGATATAAAGAATTTGTATGAAAATGACCCTAATTTTTCTGAGCCATGGAGAATGTGTAGAGCACCTACTCCAGATCAACCAAGTAAGTATGAAGACTATTTAATTCAAGAGGATATGTTGATCAAAGGTCTTTAGTTATGTATATTGAGAGAATCAATGAGAACCAATTAGATAAAGGAAAAACATAGTAGTGGTTTGACTGGACATTTTGGTATTGATAAGATATTGAGTTTTCTTAAGGAAAGGTATTTTTGGCCTCAGTTGTATAAGGATGTTCAAAAATTTGTGAAGATTTGTGGAGTTTGTCAAGTTGCAAAAGGAGTAAGTCAGAATACTAGTTTATATACACAAATTTCTATTCCTAAGAAATCTTGGAGTGATATCAACATGGATTTTGTTCTTGGCTTACCAAGGACAACAAGAGGTAATGATTCTATATTTGTTATTGTGGATAGATTTTATAAGATGACACATTTCAAACCAAGTAGAAAAATATCAGATGCAGTACATATAAAAATTCTTTTCTTCACTAAGATTGCCATATTGTATGGATTATTGAAGAGTATCATCCCTAATCAAGACAGTAAATTTGTTGGCTATTTTTGGAAAACACTTTGGAAGAAGATGGACATTGAGTTAAAGTACAGTTCTACCTTTCATCCACTGACTGATAGAAAAATAGAGGTTGCAAACAAAATTTTGTGTAATATTTTGAGATGTTTAGCCGGAGATAAATTCAGTAATTGGGATTTGATGTTAGCACAAGTAGAGTTTTCATATAATAATTTAGTGAATAGGAGTACTAGAAAGACACCTTTTTTTATTCTTATTGGCATGCAACTGAGAGGTATATCAGATTTGAGAGATATTGCTAGAGAAGAGAAGAGAAGTGTTGAAGTAGAAGAATTTGTTGAGTTTATGAAAACATTGCATGAGGAAGTGAAACATAAGTTGGAGAAAAGTAATACAAAATACAAGGATAGTGCAGTAGATCAAGAAGACATAAGAATTTTGAGATTGATGATGAAGTAATGCTTCATTTTAAGAAAGGAACATTTCCTGTTGGAACATATGGTAAATTGAAGATGAAGAAATTTGGTCCTTGCGAGATATTGAGGAATTTTGGCAATGGAAATTATTATGAAATAGGATTATCTAATGACATGGACATATCATCTATATTTAACAATTCAGATTTATATAAGTATCATGAAATTGATGAAGAAGTGATAGTGCTGAGTGGATTATCCTAAGAAAGAGATAGAAGAAGTTGAACATATTTTGGATGAGAGAATTGACATAAGCACTAGAGGAAGGAATTACATGAAATACTTGGTAAAGTGGAAGAACAAACCAATTGAAGACTCTACATCAATTTCTCAATCTAAGTTGGATTTATCTCAGGTTGTACCAGACTCATGATTCAGGGAATTATTTCTTTTAACCCCAGGTGTTTGATGCAACAACATATTGGGTTCTTAGCAATCTTGTATCAACCAAAAATATTTTTGTTTAGGTTTGGTAGCTTGTTGGAGAATGCTCACTAAATTGCTTGGTAATTTCTCTTAATTGATCAGTTGAACGATTGTTGGTTTGTTCCACAGATCAAGCTTTGTTACTTGTTGTGGCTGGCTTCACTGATGGGTCTCGGTGGTCATTCTTAAATGCTCCATGGCTTTCCTGATTGGTCTCTATTGTTTGGTATTCTTTCTCACCAAGTTGATTTTTGGATGTTGGATCTAGTAGTCTACATGTGCATTTAATTTTTGTAGCGTAATTGATGTTGGGGTCTCTCATTGGGATACTTGTGGACCTAAATCTAGGTCATTGTTGTTTCCTATGTTGGATCTTTAGGATCTTTTGGGGCTGACCTTTTTAGTAGCCTTTTGTATAAAAGTAGTGTTCTATTCTTATGGTATACAATAGAAGATAAATGATAGATATAAATTAAGTAGTAGCTAGTTAGGAGATTTGGATCGAGGTTTTGTAACATTGTATGTATGAGGACTTTTCTGTAAAGACATTGAGTGTATTTGGTCATAAATAGGAAGGCCTTATAGACTGGAATGTATGAATTTTGATGAAGCAATATAAAATATGTATTCCTTGTCTCCCTCTTTGTGTTTTCAAGCTTCAGTTTTGTGTTCTACAAGCTGGTTTGGTAGTTCGGAGTGCCTTGTTCCCTAGTTGCTATCCCTCCTTGCATCACTTCTTTGTAGAAGGTGTGTCTGTGTCTTTGGACACTTGGATAGATGTTGGTGACCCTTTTAAATGGAATGATGTTACTATTCATAAGATAGATGGCAATAATACATAAATTACATTGACTAAGGGAGGAATCAAAGAAGCAATTGAGGAAAGAGAAAATCAGGAAGCACAACAAGGTACAAAGGAAGAACCAAGGGAAAGAAAAGGATGAGGGAGAGAAGGAAGTTGAAATTAAGGTTAAATTTGAAAGAGAAATAGAAATACCCATCTCTATTCCTATTTCTACTACTTAAACTCTATTGTTGGCAAGTGACAATAGGCCTCAGAATACTAATATTGATGGAATGGATGAAGATGAGTTAATAAATTTGTCTTTTATGGCCTTTCCTAAGGCTAAGGAGATATTAGAAGAAAATATAGAGAAGAAGATGGAGCTATTGGATAGGGCACTAAGAATCAATAAAATTCTACCCATACCTTTTATCGTTCAGGGAAATAATGTAGTAGATAATTTGACCAAAGTCCATGATGACTTTGATATTCACTTTGATTCTTTGGAGAAATATGCAAAAGTAAAAACTAAAAAAGAATACATTGCGAAGAAATTAGAAGAGGTATACAAGTCCATTAGATGGGATCTAGGTATACTAGGCACCACTGTGGCTGAAGTCAAGTCTTGCATAAATCATGGAAAGAAGTTATACAACTTTTGTATAAATAGTTTTAAGCACATAAATAATATTGTAGACATAATTTAGAATGATGAGAAGAAACTGGATGTCTTGGTAAATAATTGTAGTTCCTCCTCATAATTTGTTACAAAGTTGGATAAGGAAGTATCAAAACTGTTGGAAACAATCAGTGTACTTGAAGTTGAAAAAGGAAGAGTGTTAGGAAGATTTGGTGTGTTGAGGAGTGTAATCACTATGAAACTATCAATCTTTGAGAAACCCCTTGAGAATATGGAGACAAAGAACAAACCTCATGGTGAAACCTTGCCTACAGTACTGAAGGATGTTATGGTTTCATCCTTTTCTATGAATGTTGTAATACATGTTTGTTAGACCTTGGAGAAAACATGGAAAGCAGAAGCAAAGATCTTGGAAACCTCTTTCCAAGATATACTTCATATGGTATGAGATTTTTGTGAGAAGTTCTAACATTTTGATGTGTATACAGTTACATTTTTAGTATACCATTTCCATTAATGTCAAAGGAGGGGTAATAGGTGTGAAAAATGTATATAAGAATGATTAGACATGTATGGACAAAAGTTTGGCATTGGCCACTTAGTCATTTTTCACAAAGTATTGTCATTAATGCCAAATTGGGAGATTTTTGGGAACTAGCCAAAGATATATAGCATATGGGTAAAAGCACAAAGTTGTGTCATGTTTTAGGACCACTTATTAGTACAGCTAAATTTGAGTATTTCTAAATAAAAATTGATTTCCGTCAAACATATAGTCTAGCTAGATTCATTCTAGCTACGCTAGATAAGTGGTTAAACTTTTCTAATTGTAAATGTCTATTAAATGCATGTTTTATACCAATTACCAAAGAAATAAAATTATTTCATAAAATCAATGTTTCAATAACCCCTACTCTTTTTAATGATATTTTTAAAAATATAAAAAATACCCTTTTGTAGAGCTCAAAGTCAAGATTATTTTGATTAGCACTATTTCTTGTAGAATCAATATATAATAATAACAGCTTGACTCTTTGATTCCCAATTCAGATTCATACAAGGAAAAGGCTAATTAACAAGGGTAAAATCCTTCTACACTTTGGGCTCCATAAACCCAACCGGGTGCACCTTCAACAGACTACGCATTTTTAGGAAATCTAACAATGGAGAGACTAATTTACACTTGTATTGAACTACAACAGTTAACAACACATCCCGCTGATAAACATCATTAACTATATGCCGAACTTAACATGCCAAACCATAAGCTTAAGTAAGAGATATTATCAGTAAAATAAGGAAATTCATCCTTCTTCTTTTTACAGTACTAGACTTAGGAAGGATAACCTATTGATTCTCTCTTCAAGGAATAACTATGATAAACTGTATTTCTCAATACAATTAGCTAAACATATATGTTCTAGATAACAAGAATTAAAATATTTTCAATATTTGATTAATGTGATGATAAGAAATACTCTTCAAAATTTCACTAGTGACTAATCTCGAGCCATAGAGTCATAATGAGACATACATTTACCACAGACAAATAATTAAAACACAAGTAAAATCTTAGATAGAATGCCTTACAGAATATCCTCTCACTCTCAAACCCCTATATTAAATTCCTGCATAAAACCCTAACCCTCTTGAACTACTTACAATATTTAAACCCTCCTTGAAAGAAAATCACAAATAACAACATAGTTACCTTATAAGTGATGTGTTTGAAATGCCTTACAAATTAAACACACAAGAGCTAAATGTAAATGCAAAAAGACATCAGTGATTTGAAACTGGAAATTCCATTATATTTTATTAAAAATCTCTTGATTTCAATACATTTCAAATTGACTAAAAACATGAAACTTAGACACAATTCAAAAGCCTGCCTCCTAGTTTTGATTTTACCACCCTTTAAAAATATCTTGCAACTTGCTATTTATAGCTAGCATTAGTCATCTTGGAATCCTTAAAAATCAAGGATGAAAAAAGCTTTGGATGACTAAGCTAAAAGACAAAACTCAAGGGCTAAATAAGAAAAAATAACAAGTGGACAGAATAACCACTTTTGCTACAAGATATTATGAATAAATTTTTCGTATGACTGTATGGTGATTGCATTTTCCTTATATTTTCTTGGAGACAACAATCTATAATTTGTTATCTTGATCATGCTGATGTAGGATCTTTTATCTTCCATGTCTTATTCAAACAGTTGGAACATACTATCATCGGTAGCCTTTCACACATTATGCTCTTCTTCTTGACTAATTGATTGATACCTGTCCTTCCAAGAGGTGTACACTTCATCACTTGACCAATCAAAATCAAGGACTTCATTCTTGTTGTTGTTCATGAATTTACTTATCATCATCATCATCATAATCAATACTTTAAGCATAAGTAGACTCAACATCATCTACATAACTAGATGCATATTCTGCATCCTCAGTATTTTTAGATTCTTATTTCTTAATTGAATCTATCCATTCTATGGTATGTTGAATCATTTCTTCTGTAAGAGATGCGTACCAACTAATGATTCAGGCACATTAAGCTCTAGGAACATTTCAACAAATGTAGATTCTTGAAAATCAACACCCTTTGGAAGCTCATTATAAGCTTGACAAAACTTCCCATAAAAAAAGAGTGTTGATTCTTCTTTTCTCTCTCCAATCTTACATCTTAGAATCGACATGCATTGTTGTTGGATCTTTTGATTTATCAATGAAATATCCTTTTCTCTATTAGCATTTTCAAAATCTTTCTCATAAAATTTTGATGTAGAAAATATATCTTGACCCATGAATGATGGAATTTCCATTTTAACCACTTCTTTAATCAAGATATCATACTCTATCACAGAGATTTCTATCTTACTTTATGCAACCATTAACTCATGAAACAACCGCATACTTCAGATTTTGAAAAGTGAAACTTCAAAAAAAAGTATGGAAAATTTCAGAGCAATTTTCCCTTTACTTAGTGACTTCTTCACTTCATAAGGGGCTTTTACTTTCTTATAAAAATAGAGGATTACCTGGACAATAATTGCAGCTATCATTATCTTTGCTTCTTGATAGGAATCATGGGGAATATCTAGAGCCTCCTTTGCAGCTCTATTTGGTTCTTCTTTCATAGAGTCGCCACCTCCTTGTAGAGGAAAAATATCAAACAACAAGAGCTATTTGGAAATCACTTTTAATTTTGGTTACTCATTCCAACCAGCAAAGTCACACAGTCCTTTTTCAAAATGCTACAAATAAGAACACTTCTAGGCTATTCACACACAGAGATTTGAACAAATTTTAGATTCCTTTTCTGACCTTCTTTCTTAATCAGATTTGAATATTGATTTAGCCAAGAAAGGAAACAAACATCTTAAACTTTCTGAACTTAAACTTCAAATAACAACTGATAGCAATTTTTACACTGGCACAAAACAACTAGGATTCTCCATATTCAAATAGAGTCACCACCCACAACAAGTATGGGATTAAGATTCACAAACAGGTACAGAAATGAAGCAACAAATGATTAGCTCCTATGAGCTTTTAACCTTCACTTCTCCAACATATTACAATTTATGGGGTATTTTGATTTGTAACTTTTAAAAACACCAGATATATGCAGAGTAATCCAATAAGACTTTATAATATTTATGTTAGAATGAATTTAGAATAACTAAGAGGGGAGGGGTGAATCAGTTATCCTCAGGTCAAGATGTAGCAAATAAAAATTTTTGTATTTCAGATCTACTCGGCACCAGTAGCATAAGTCAATAACTTTAATCATGTAGTTTACTGTTAATTGACATTAGCTTGTAGAAACATAACAATAAAACAAACCATAAGCATTCACACAAGTTGATACAAGTATTTAACGTGGAACCCCAATATAGGAAAAATCACCAGTAACATGCTACCATGTTTTCACTCTTCTGAAGTGAGCTCTGTGAGAAGCCAACCCTGTTAAAGGTTACAATAACAAACTACTAGGTATGACCTAGTCAAAGGATTTAATCACCCTTTTAGGAGTGGCCTTTTTAGAGGACTTAGAACATTCCACTTGAATGTCACCTTGTTAGAGGATTTATAAAATGACTTTTAGGTCAACCTTGTTAAAGGATTTAACTAATACAATGGTTAGAAAGTAATCAACAGCTGTGATCTGATACATAAAACTTACTTTGCAAATTTAGATCTAATTAGAGCTCTTATGTTAACTTATTGGATAGCCTACATTGTCATTTCAACCTTCTAATCTACTTGGAAATCTGTCAAGCAATCACACATGCAACTCTCTACTTCTGTATTCGTCCTTCTCTACTAGATCATGCCAAACAGTAAATCAACTATGCAAACCTTTTGCATACTCATCCACTCATCCACACTTGATTAATAACCCCTTGAGGTTATCATATACCTCTTTGTTTAGGTCAGATAAATATTTTTCTTCTTAAACAAGATCATAGATCTTAGGTTAGGTTAGATCCAATGGATCATTCCATCTTTGCATTACATTTACTTCTCCAAAGTAGTCTCTAATTAAATCTTGAAGACATGCATTAATTATGGTTACCCATACATAAAATGACATGGATCAATCTTTAATTAGCATTACATATCCTAATAAAATTAACTAAGTCAGCCAGAGATCTCAAATCTCATCATTAATCCAATTACTATAAGTCGGCCAACATCACTATTTTCACTTGGCAATTTCACTGGTGCTCGGCATTGAACAACTTTGCTCGTCACAAAAAATTTTACTTGACACAAGTAACTTTTCTCAGCACAAGCAACTTTGCTCAGCACAAGCCAAACTTGCTCGGTGCAGAACAGCCAGAAAAACTATCTTTGAAAGATAAACAACTAATTGCTTTGCCAGAGTGCCAACTAATCAAGTACCCTTTTATTTTCCTTAACTCAACCATTCACTTGGTCTGCTTGTTAAATATTCTTCATCAACAATAGATATGGTACTCAAATAGATAACAATAGTCTCACCAGTTAAGGTTTGATAGCAATGACAAAATAATAATTGCTTGCATTGTCACTTTCGAACAATCTCCCTCTTTGGCATTGATGGCAACACAAAATATTAAAACAATGATTTAACAAGCATAGTTACCAACCAATCCAAAAATTCACCTGTGTTCCTTGATATGAATGAATCTTCATTAATGTCTTAAGCTTCATTTTGATTCTTATCTATAAAACATATCTCCCTTTGTGTCTATAATCACACTGTAATCATCTGTGTCTAATCCTCTATAGACTCCCTCTGAGTAGATAATCACTTCAATGTTTTAAGTAGTAACTTTTGCCTCTATGTAATCTTTCTTTTTAGAAAATCTCTCCCTATTTATAGGTAATCTCTCCCTCTTTGACAATAATGCCAAAGATGTCAAAATCATTATCATGTAGATCTTTAGTATCATGTTGATCCTATCATCTTTATTATGACTAATTTTCTTTTCTGTCCTTGTTCATCTTCACAACTTTAGCCAGCATCCTAAAGTGTGACTAACTGTGCATCAATGTGTCAAATATTTTGAATGTAATATTTGATGCAACAATACCATACAAAAATTAATTATCCTTAGTGAGAGGAATCACCACCAATTTACCTCATAGATACTCATGAGCATCCTTGGGTAGTGCTTTTGTGAATATGTCTGCTAATTATTCTTTAGTGTTCACATAATCTAGTCTCACTACTTTACTATGAACCAGCTCCCTCAAGTAATGATACTTGATAGCTAATACCAATTGTTAGAATGAATTTAGAATAACTGAGAGGGGAGGGGTGAATCAGTTATCCTCAGGTCAAGATGTAGAAAATAAAACTTTTTGTATTTCAGATCTACTCGGCAGCAGTAGCATAAGTCAACAACTTTAATCATGCAGTTTATTGTCAATTGAAATTAGCTTGTAGAAACATAATAGTAGAACAAACCATAAGCATTCACACAAGTTGACACAAGTATTTAACGTGGAAACCCAATATGGGAAAAACCACCAGTAACATGCTACCAAGTTTTCACTCTTCTGAAGTGAGCTCTGTGAGGAGCCAACCTTGTTAAAGGTTACAATAACACACTGCTAGGTGTGACTTGGTTAAAGGATTTAATCACCTTGTCAGGAGTGGCCTTGTTAGAGGACTTAGAACATTCCAACTGAATGTCACCTTGTTAGAGGATTTATACAAATGAATGTTAGGTCAACCTTGTTAAAGGATTTAACTAATAAAATGGTTAGAAAGTAATCAACAGTTGTGATCTGATACATACAACTTACTTTGCAAATTCAAATCCAATTATAGCTCTGATTTTCACTTACTCGATAGCCTGCATTGTCATTTCAACCTTCTGATCTGCTTGGAAATCCATCAAGCAATCACACATGCAACTCTTTGCTTCTGTATTCAGCCTTCTCTACTAGATCATGCCAAACAGTATATCAACTATGCAAACCTTTTGCATACTCATCCACTCATCCACACTTGATGAATAACCCCTTGAGGTTATCATATACCTCTCTGTTTAGGTTAGATAAATATTTTTCCGCTTAAACAAGATTGTAGATCTTAGGTTAGGTCAGATCCAACAGATCATTCCATCTTTGCATTACATTTACTTCTCCAAAGTAGTCTCTAATTAAATCTTGAAACCATGCATTAATTATGGTTACCCATACATTAAATGACATGGATTAATCTTTAATTAACATTACATATCCCAATAAAATTAACTAAGTCGGCCAGAGATCTCAAATCTCCTCATTAATCCAATTATTGTAAGTCAGCCAACATCACTATTTTCACTCAGCAATTTCACTGGTGCTCGACATTGAACAACTTTGGTTGTCACAAATAATTTTATTTGGCACAAGAAACTTTGCTTGGCACAAGCAAATTTTCTCGGCACAAGCCAAACTTGCTCAGCACAGAATAGATAGAAAAATTGTCTTTGAAAGATAAACAACTAATTGCTTTGCCAGAGTGCCAACTGATCAAGTACCCTTTTATTTTCCTTAACTCAACCAATCACTTGGTCTTCTTGTTAAATCTTCCTCATCAAAAATAGATATGGTACTCAAACATATAACAATAGTCTCACCAGTTAAGGTTTGACAGCAATGACAAAATAATAATTGCTTGCATTGTCACTTTCCAACAATTTATCCCTAGTAGAGTCGCCATTTTGTTAGTGATTTTTCTTATATCCCTGAGTTCTAAAAGAGACAATCCAAACCAGACCTAGGGATTTTTGTCCAGCTCACAAGAGTCAGCTCATTCATTCAAACTAAGGGGAAAGAAAAGACTAATTGATGAGGATTTGATACTCCTTCTTTGAGCTCTACACAGTTAGGCGGGTACACGTAAAACAAGCTAAAATATGCATACATATAACTCACTAGCTAAACCTAATTATGCAGATGCAACCATTGATAGTTCTCAGAATTGTGAATCATGGGAGTTCAACTCAACCAGTCTTATACAGGATCCCACCTATATGATCTACTAAGAACCATAAAAATGGTTAAAGTAACAACAAGGATATTCTCCCTTCTTCTCTTTGAACCAAGAGGATTGGGCAGGCTAACCTATCAGATTCACTTCTACAAGGAAGAACCAAAAGTATTTACACTATTTGATGCAATTTACAAACATTTATGCTCTTAAACATGAAATGGAAAATGATTTGAATTAATGATTTGATGAAGAAAATACAAGAGAAGAAAGAGACCAATGCCTTATCTTTTGGGAAATAGAGTCAAACAAATGTGCATTCCTAGAAAACCCTAACTCCAAACTCAAAAACCCGAATGAAATGCCTTGCAAGCCACTCTTCTCATTCCAATACCTAGACATCACATTCATATGCAAACCTAGAATTCTCAGGATTTAAAATCAAGACTTACTCTCTCCTTGAAAGAAACTCAAATTCAAACCCATAGATACCTTATAACTTGTATATTAACATGCCTTATAAGGTAATACACAAGAATTAAGACAATACATACAAAGACATCAGACAAGAACTGAATAGGGATTCCATTATTCTTATTAAAATTCATCTGAATCTGTACATTTGCAAGACAAAGAAACACAAAAAATAAGACTCAGGAGCCTAGATTTTGTCCAGAAGCATAAATTTTCAACATCCTTGTTACAATGGAGAAAAAACTAGATATAGGAGAAAGAAAAAACAATCCAGTCACCGACACTTGTCTATCCCCAAATATATCTACAACTGCTTCTAACTACAACTGCAAGAATCTGATATGATCTGGACTCAAATAGTCTACAAAATCATAATCCTCATTCTGAGACCTTTTTGGTGATATATGATACTTGACATTTTGGATAAACAATACCCCCTGAAACATTAATCAAACTTTGTCTCGCGTGCATTATTTTTTGAATAATTTGGAACATTTTGAAATATTTGAATTTATATATCAATAGTTTGACTATTGAATTTGAAATGACATTTCACTTTAATATTTCAATATTGCATTTTAAAACCTTTTTCCCTACATTTTCCATAAAGCACCAGATTCTGCCACGTGGCAACCTCTGATTTGCTCAAAAATCCACCTAGGTGCCTATGTGTCTTGCTTGTGCCACATGGAACCCTCTGATTGGTCCACATGTCTAGAACTGGACACCTGTGTCACCTACACCATCCTAGGCCACCACCTGTCTGAGTGCCATGTGTCGCGTTGTTGCGATCCCTTAATGGTAACTAGCCTACAACTTTATCTTTGAGGCTTTGTGAGAGTTGTCCATCTTCATCGCCTAAGGATGTGTGCCAGCTTAGATGATCTACTACGCGGCCACCACTTCATCACCACCTAGACACCACCTCAACTACACTACTTTCAGCCTTGCCATGTGTCACGCTGGCATTATCCCTTGAAGATAACTACCTTGCATCTTCGCTATAGAGTCATTGTGCCAACTGTTGATTTTGATTACCTTGAGATGTGTGCCTAATCTGCAAGCCTATCTACCAACTCATCACCATGTCACCTCTACGGGTCCCACCAAAATATGGTTTCTATCACTTGGGCACACTTCCCAATGTTTTTTTACCTGTGCGTGAAGAGCCTTTGGGATTCATCTTCATATTACCTATTATGCCTTGTTGGTTGTAAACATCTTGAAATTCTTCTTCATGGCGAATGTGGGATAATGTCTGATGAGTTTTTTAAATGTTCTTTAGCATTTTGGCTCCAAAATTATGGGGGCCCACCATGCACTAACTTCCAGCCAAGGGGCCCTTTTAGCTGCCTCTTGGCTTCTTATTCACTTTATGTTGTAAGTGTTAGTGTATTTAAACATTAAGAGAATCCACACTCTTTTGCATGTGGGATTAAAACTATAAACTTGTTTTCCTCTTCCTCAGCAACATGCTGCATGAGCTTGCTTGTCAAATTGGATTTTAAACTTGTTCTATTTTATGTGCCAGATGGGCTCTCCCCTATTACTCTGAGTAGGCATCCTTCAATATGATGCACAACCTTAAGAAAGATTAGAACATTTAAAACTTCCCCCCAAAACATTGTGCAGGGTATTTCAATGTGTGGGCTTCTTCTCTTGTGCAGGATGCATTTGGTTTTTAAAATACCATGTGTTGGCCACCATGGTTTACTCCTACCAATGGCATTCCTTGAAACTCTCAATAGGTTCTTACCTTATGCAGGCCTCCTTGGTGGTTGCCCTGCCAATAACATTGGCTTTGCAATTTTGAAAGTTCTTTTCATCACTAATACCTGCGTAGCCTTTTCAAATGCAGGCTCTCCTCTAAAACCAACACAGACACCTCCTTCATGCCTTGCACAGGAATCAATCTACTCCTCCATCCAAGCTTCTCATTGGTGTGGGCTTTCAAACCACAAGCATTCATTTAAAACTTCAAAAAAATTTCATATGTTATGTATTGTTCTCCACGCTGGCAAGGAGGATATTAGCAAAGTTGAAAATGAATTTTTCATCTTGCTACGTAGGGTCCTCATGTTTTGTCTGTTGCATATTATGCAGGCCTCCTCTTCCCTTTTCAAATGTAGGCTTCCATGCCAACTACATTTGTTCTGAATTTTTTTTTAATGCATATTAATCCCCACTTTGCTACACAGGGCATCCTCTTACATCAACATGGCATTTTAACATTTCTCCTTAATGTTTTAAACACTGGCTTTACATTTGTTTACTCTTGCCACTTGCATTGGCTTAAAAAATGATTTAATTACCTTGCTTAACACTGGGTTTTGAGTTTCAAATGATGAATTACCATTGAATTTATTAGTGTGGATATCAGTTCTTGTTTTCATCTTCATCGTAAGTGCATTTCCACCCTGTGCATCAGCTCATGGTTCCATTCAAGTGCAAGCCTCTTCCATTTTAGTTGCAAGATACTAAGTCGGTAGTCAAACTAAAAACCATCCCTATTGTCTCCATTATATCTCTCAATTCTTTCAAAAGGATAACCTTGACATGGATCAAAATGAACATCAACTCCTCTAAAGTTGTCAACTTCAGAAAATTTATCTATGCTATGAAGTCTAGCTCTAGGATGATTTGCGTATGCTTCCCCATTCTTTTGTATTGTTTGGAAGCTCAATAATAAAACTCGGGTCCCTGAGTTCCTGGATTGAACCTCAATAGCTTAAAAATAATTTTCAACATCAAGTCACCCAAATATGGTGATTAGTGAGATTGGATCACAAAGCATTGAACTGATGATCACTTAGAATCAAAGTTTTTGTACCCTTACAGACTGGTCCAGCAAATAGAAAATGGCCTAAGGAACTGGCCTATGGAAATGGCTTAAAAAACTAACCCAAAGACTTCATAAGAATGCACCATCAGAAAAATAGGTTCAATCCCAACATGTGAGAACAGGTGCCAGAGTAAATTGCACATAAATATTTGAGCCAAAAGATATCACTGATCAAATATAGCCTTCTGAAACATTGATTTTATCCGCACTGTTAATCTGCACAAATCACCTTAGAAACAAGCTTTGAAAATTTACCAAGTGAAACCCCCAAGATATAGAATCTTGGATAATGATTCACTCTGACATAATGAAAATGAATCCATCATTATATTTCTCAGAATATCAAAAGAAAAATTATCATTAAAGACCAAATTCAGCTTGCTAAAAACAATTTGGATTTGAAACAGTGAAACAAGCAGAAATTTGATTTGGAAACAGCATAGGAAAGTGACCAAATGGTTTGGTCAAGATCCAAAAATATTTAGGGAAGTAAACCTCCAAGTATAAAATGAAAAACAACTTTCAATTATACTTTACCTTGAACCGGGTGCAAACAGGAAAACCACAAAGTAGGCTACTTGGAAAACTACATTTCATCATTTGGCAAATCGATAGAAAAAGCAAACAGAATGGGCTTAGCAAATTGACCAAATGGACTTGTCTTGACCTAAAGATAGAGACTCAAAAATTATTTGAACTCTATAATACAATGCAAAAGGAATTGTTTCAATTAGGTCACAAGGTCAAAAGTTACAATTTGTCAAATAGGGCTAATCAGAATTTAGGGCAGAATAGAGAAACAAGACATATTTGGAAAACCAACTTTGAGGGATCGAAGAACCTATCAAACTGACTCAAAATAGATTGAGCTTTGAAAAAAAAGTTCTCTGATATACACTTTAAACATCCCAAAAGGGGCTAGCTATGAAACTTAACAAGAGACAAGATATTCAAATGCAAACTAGGCCTGCTACATCAAACTGACACTTAGGCAAAAATGCAGATTTGGACAAATGCTCAAAACAAGACATCACAAAAGAACTCAAAACTTGAATCTAAAAACTTGGGATGTCTTCATATTCCAAAAAAAGAGTTATGAACACTTGACATGTATGAAAAAATTCAAAATTTCATCCGAGCAAATAGGCTCAAAAAACACTTATAGGGGGTCAAAATGCAAAGCACTAATAAAACACTCAAAAATCCTTGTATTTTTGAGTACCAACAATTTTCAAATAAAGTTTATAATATTTTGATTAGATCTAATATATTATAATTTTAAAATACAACAAGTAGGTATTTTAACATTCGAGAAGATGTTCCTTTTAATAAACAAAAAATAGTAAATCATATCAAAAGAAAATAAAATTTATATTTAACACAAGAGGAGTGAGTCATCTTCAAGAATATATTATTTTTTTTCTCAATGGTGTAGATTTTATAGGGGAAATTTGGTGGGAGATGAAAACTGTCGATTTTAGATATGTTCACCTTTGAGCAGTTATAATAGAGAAAATATACATTGAAAGCCAATATTTCTTCTTTTCTGCACTAGCTATACATTTTATCTATAACATATTTTGAAATTAGAGGAAAAATAGATTATTTGCGTATACTTGTTTGGTGGGAACTAGACCCCAGTTTTTTAGCAGTTTTCAATAATTGAAAAATGGAATTCAAAAATTAAAAACCTATGTCAATTCTTATTCAAAAAGAATTTATAAAATTATAGGCATAAAATTCATCTATTTTTACACATTTCATCAGTTTACATCATCCTCAAATTCTAAATACATGCCACTTTTTATGTCGTTAAAGTTGAACAGTTTGCATGCTATGGTCCTTTTACTTTATAAAAGTGTGACATGTGTTTGTAGTTTTACCCATATATGTTATAATTTATGGAAACACTACTTATTGACATGGTTGCTTGGAGTACAGTCTAGTTTTGGTTGATCATTTATGGAAAAATGACTAACTCGAAGAAGGAGTTCACAGGATACAGTTGCACAATTTTTTCTAGTGAAGATGAATTACATCATGCGAGATTAGATGGATGTAGTATTAGATGTATTATACCTTCATTTAAGGTCTCTTATATTTTGGAGTTGATTGGAAAGACTTACAACATGTTTTGGGTACGCAAAGATAGTATAGCAGTGGAACAAGGTAGATGAGTGGTCATGATGATTAAAGAGGTAACGTGTTAAATCCAGGAGTGCTACTTTGGATTTTGGTCAGGTCCTATCCTATCTTTGTGGCTGTATGATTGCTCATTGTGTATTTACTCTTGGGTTATGTGTAAGACACATTTGGTGATTCTCTTGTGAGACGACTGGACATATTATGAGATTAGGTATATATATAGAGAGTGAGATTTTTTGAGATTTGAGTATTAATGTGATATGTGTGGATGCATTGGGATGTCAAAATAATGTATAGATGTTGTGAACTATTAGTGGAACTGCTTAAGGATGGAAGATTCTTGTATAGTTCATCTTTTGTGACATAACATTGTGAAGAAATAATTTTTTATTGTAAGAGCATTGAACTCCTTGTATTATCTCTAACAGGGTCTGAATCCTTTAATAGGGATATTGTACTAAATGTAATAATTAGGTCCTAACAGGTCTAGATATCCTAATAGGGTCTTCATACTCTTAGTGCATAATTTGTGAGTACCATCCCCACTAGGGTTTTACCTTAAAAAGGGGTTCCTCATGAAAAAATCATGGTGTTATGAGTTATTTACTTTATGGATGTGTTCTATTTATTTCAGTTTTTACATGGTTATGTTTGAATTATATTAAGAATAAAAGTGCTACAACACTGATTCACTCCCCCCTCTTGGTTTTTCTTTATTCTAACAATGCTAAACTTTGAAATGATGGAAGTTCCTTTTCATATTATTAAAATCCTCCTTTATTCTAATTCGTTTCCAAGGGAATCCAACTTCACCATTGAGGTGGTCCATAATCATTTTAGAATCTCATTTTAGGATAATTATTTGATAAAAAATTTATGTTAACCACCTGATGCCTTTCCAAGAAGCATAGGCTTCAACTTTGTTGTTAGATCTCTATCCAATATTCTTGTTGTATCCTTCAATAATATAACATATCTAGTCTCTTATAACTCCTCCAAAAGAAAAATGTCTGGATTCCCTTTAGAGTAGCAATCAAAGTTACATTTAAACCAACATGTCTTTGGAGGTAGCCATTTTGTCTCTTTTGTTTACATTAGATTCATCCAATTAATTTTCAAAATATTTTTACTTATAACCAAATTCTTCTTTATCATTATCTCCTAAATATTCCACATGGATTTTGTGTAGATAAAGGGTGCAACATAAAAATTCTCCTTGATATGATATTTTATAAACTTAAAAAGAACCTTTTTGTTTCTGGACTAGTCTCTAAAAATATTGGTATTAATTTCCTTCAACACACTCTAAACCAAAAAAGATGGGTTTAAAACCAAACATTTTGAATAAAACGATGATTAAAAGGACAATAATTCCACCGATCCATAAAACTTCACATGTTCTTAGGAAGATGCCAACTGATCATGAAATAAATGAAAACATTAGACCAAATTTCAACAATATAAGAGCAATAGAGGAAAATATGATCAATACTTTCACATTGAGCTAAACATAGAGAGCATATATTAACCAACATGAAAACTTTTTTGTTTTGATTAAGTAAAAATAGGTTTTGAAAGGTACCCAAAACCTTTTACAACACAATCATAGGAAAAACATTACAGATCAAGACCAGAATGTGCTACAGTAGCCGAGAAACATTGGCCCAAGGTGCCAAACACATAATTGTAGACCTTATGGTAAGACATATTGTCAATTAGTGTCAAAACACTCAGTCATCTAGTGTCGACTGAGCCAGCAAGAATTGTGCAACTCCCGACTGATCAATGTTGCCTAAGTGATCAACATTGCCCGAGTGATCACCATTGCTTGAGTGACCAATATCGCCCGAGTGACCGTTTATCACCCGAGTAGACTTCTAGATTCGAATGACTATTTGAGGTCGAACTTTCATGTATTGTTAAAGATCATTTTGTTTATTACGAGCTAACTTGTAGGTTTATTTGTTTGGATAAGATATATATGTAAGATAGTTTGTGCTATCCAAAATGTAAGAATATATGAATGGAATGAAAATGTATGTATATGTATAAGTATAAGACATGTGAATGGTAGTTTGATTAAAGAGCATAAGTGTTCAGGACATTAGATTATCATCAATAACATTAAGGTGATCAGTTATATTCAGAAGGATCTTATTCAGCAAACATAGTTGCATAGAGTAGATCATCAGCTAAATCATTCTCACAGGTGGATTAGTAAAATCCTTTGACAAGGTGGACCGAACAGTCCTTTCTCTAAATCACTTGAAAGAGTTGCATTACTTATTGTATTGTACAAAATCCTTTAACAAGGTAGACCTAATAGTATTTTATATGGTCCTAATAAGGTAGACCATCAGAAGTGGTCATTGTAAGCTCTAACATGATAAATTTATACCACAATACTAAATCTTGTGGGTATCATCCCCACCCCAGTTTTAATTTCTTTTGGAAGGTTTCTGGGTAACCAAATATTGTGTTATGTGTTGTGTATGATTCCTTACTTTCAAGTTCTATGCATGTAAATAGAGAAGTTAATCTAATTTTAGATTAAAGGATTAAGTTTTATTGGTTCCTGATTCACCCCCCCCNGATTCCCCCCCCCCCCCCCCTCAAAGTCACTAGGCACATCATATATTTCCAACAATTGGTATCAGAGCAGTGGTTCTCTTATCAGAAGTTTAACATCTTTAGAAAAGATCAGAGGCTATGGAAACATATATACTGGAGAAAACCATTGAGAATGAAAAGATAGATCTTAAAGTGGCCATGGATCAGATCAAGAATCTTAAGGAGAAGCTCTCTCTTTCCCTGAAAAAGAAGAAAATAATTAGCAGTGCAAATGAATGAAAAGAACTATATAGAAGAAAGAATTGAAGAATTTTGCAAAGATAGAAGTTATGAAGAAGCTGATCCAGCCATTGAAGACTTAATTACAAAGAAAATCACTTTACATGAAAAATTTAGAAAGTTGAAAAGGGAACAAGAAATTCATTCAATCGGAATATGTGAAGTCATGGAACTAAAGAACAAAATAGAAAATGACATAAATATAGAACAAGAAGATAAAATACTGTAGAGTATAATATTAGAAGAAAAGTAAAATGAAATCCAACACTTGTCACTTTAAAAAGCTGATTTGGTAAGTCAACTCAATAAATCTACACAAGAAGTTGTCAATCTAAGGACGTAAAATGAAAGACTGCAGAATAATCTCAATGATGAGAAGAAAAAAAATGAAAGTATGATGAATTCACAAGTAAGCATGGATCAGACAATAGAACTCAGATATCATGGACAAACTAGACTAGGTTATACTAAACAAGGTGAATCCTCACAACAAGGAGCTCAAAAGAACAACAAGCCTACATGTAATCATTGTGGTAAGTTAGGGCATACATCAAAGAAATGTTGGAGCAATGGAAAGTTAAAATTTAATGGTAAATGCTATAGTTTCAAAAAACATGGACATAGAGAAAGTGAATGCAAACAGAAATATAAGTTTGAAGGAAAATGCTACAAATTTAACAAACAAGGTCATAGATCTTCTGAGTGCAGAACTAAGAAGTGGAATCCTGCTAAACAATTAGTCAAGGAAATTTTTGGTTGAGATTACAACACATGGTATAGATGTTGTCATTGTGGTGAATATGGGAATATTGGTGCAAATTGTATGAAGACTCACTTCAGAAAAAGGGATCCTACTAAGAGATGTTATGTGTGCAAGCAACTCAGTCATCTAAGAAAGAATTGTATGAACAAAGAAAAAGTTGATACTAGTTTTGAGAATAGAAAAGCTAAAGTCTCAGAAATCAGAACTTAGATGAGAAAGAAATGGGTAAGGAAATCCTTTGATAATTTAGATCAAAGCAATGAAGGATCTATTGGCATCCAAAATAGTGATCTGGGTGGATCTACAATTACAAAATAGGAATATAAGGAGATGACTGGAATTGTGCTATACAAGCCATCATACATCAGTTTTAGATGAGCTAGAAATTACGTATCAACATATTGATGCATGAGGACATATTATAGTTCTACCCAAGTTAGAATAATAGTAACACCCAAGCTACTCTAGCTTAACTGAGATGAGTCGGGCAGTATTGATAGTTGGGAGGTTAGTTTCACCTGAGCTTCCGAGTGAATCTTGGAGAGACACCTGAGTCATGCTAGATACTATGTAAAAAACAATTAATGAAATACTCTAATAGTTGAAAATCTCTTATAAATGAAGGATCGTAAATATTATTGTTTACAAAGTTTTTAGTTTACGGATCAATTCAGAGCCCTTAGTGATTCAGTGCGAATTGTGATTGAAAATGAAGTTTGATCATTCCATCTGAACAATATGGCATCCACTTCCAGCAGCAAGGTCAAGAAAGGTTCTGAGATGTTGGTGAGAAATGCAATTTGTGATCCTACAGTGTTTAAGCTTCATCCAACAATTGCAGAGGAGATAGACCCGATGGAAGCCCATTCCCTAATTTCTCTAAATGTGTTACTGGTTAACGACATATGAAGCTTCTATGACTGAAACATATAGGAGCTTGCAACCATTGATATGAATAAAGAATATGATGAATTATGTATAGATGGGAGTTTGAAGCCTGAGCATAAGCACATCAAAACCAAGGGTTTGACACACATCATGCACATGCCAAGGAATTTCCAAAAAAAGTGGATGAGATATGTTCTTAGCCATGTCCACAACATGCACATATGGTTGGAAGATCTTGTGAAGATCATGAAGAAAATGATACACTATGTCACTGGGTTTCTTATGCTAGAAAAGCTAAAAGCTACAAAAACCCTAACCTGGGATGACCTAGCTCAGTTAACTCTTGCCGAGTGGGATGGCCGAGGCATGAGACTTAATGGAGTGATTGATATGGAATTGAAGTTTGGAATTCATTTTATATCCCACAAGATATATAGTTCGAGCAGACCTAACAATGTTTTGTGTGAAGCTATTGACCTAGCATACAAAGTGGTAAAGAAGAATCTAGTATTCGACCTAGCAGAAGTGCAGCTCATCTAGTTGAGCAAGAATATGGAAAGAATCCAAGTATCCAAGACCAATCCATGTAAGTTTGGTTCTCTTCTAATATGCATACTCTTTTATGTTGAGAAGTTCTTTCCCTCCAAGGGTACAATAGCATGGAAGAGGGATAGACCAATAATCCATCATATTAAGGAATTTATAGCTGAGTTAGGAGATAACTTTGATAACCTTATGGATGGATACTTTGACAATTTAAAACTGGAGATGTAGGGTAGGTAAAGAATTCCTAAACAACTAGTTGAAGATTACAAAGATGAAATTTGTTTCCTAGTTGATTGTGATAAGGTTTATATACAAGCACTAAATCCGAGGGTTGCATGGGTAAAGCCCCTCTCATATGAGGTCAACATAGATGACACAAGAGACATCATAAAGGCTCTTGTAAATGAACCTACCAATCCAAAAGCACCCTACTTTGGAACATATGAGGAAGCTAAGAGCAAGATATCCTTGGAGATTTAGATTCCCAAGATTTTTAAAAGAGGAAAGAAGAGGCTTGATACATTTAAGAAGTATGGAAAGACCTCCAACTCTCCTTCCATCTCTAAGAGTAAAGAGGATACAGTTAAAATAGAGGATATTGAACCTGAGGAAGAAAAGGAAGAGACTGATATTGAACCTCCTCAGAAGAAGAGGAAGGCAACACCCAAGCAACAAAAGGAAAAAAGCACTACCCATGTTATCACGATAAGGAGATCAAGGAGAAAAATTGTATTGGGTAAAGATGAAGATGATGATGAAGAAGTTGATATTGTGTTTTTTGTGAAACCACCACCCTCACTTGATCAGAAGATTGAAGAAATAAAGGAAGGAAGAGGTATGAGTTCTTTGAAGGCACTAAATTATGCTTCTAGAACTAAGGAAGAAAAGAAGAAGGTTGAAGAAGAAATCGTGGAGAAGATGGAAAAATGGAAATATGACCCCTCCAAGCTGAAGAGCCATATGAATAAAGACCTATTCAAGGCAGTTTCTATTCCATAGAATAATGAATTTCAAACTAAAAAGGACATCAAGGAACAAACATTGAAGGAATTCATGGCTACAATGAAGGGCAAAGGAGTAAAAGAGGCCTTGAGTAAATATCAAAATAACCACACCCCCAGATTCAGGGCATTTCAAATATTGAAAAAATGCATAGAAGATGGAGTTTAACATGCCACATTATTGTGGAAATAAATATTTGAGATAAAATATGATAATGTTAAGGCAGAAGTACCCAGTATAGACCCTCCACAATAGGAAAATGATGATACATTACCCGAGGTACAAACTATTGAAGAATCCAATGCTGAGTAGATTGCAGCAAAGGTAATCGAATCATTACCCCAATCTCCAATTTAGAATATAGTACCTCTGAGCAAGCACACTATTGTAGAATCGACATCTGAACAAGTAGAAACTGAGCAACAGGATCCACTTACCACTGAGCCAAGCATACCCAAGTTGCATAAGAACAAGGTATATATTTCTACTACCAGTATTGACTCATCGGTTAACATTGATTCAACAATTGGTACTGTAAAGGTCAATGATCTAATTGGATTGAATACTGAAGAAAAGGATGAGGAAGGTAAAGGTAAGGAAATTGTTCCTTCACAGAGTCCTAAGACAAAATGAAAATAAAAAATAGTAAGTACTGATGAGATAGATCTTGACGAAGAAATTGTGATTCCAAATTGGGATCAATCTAGCTTATCTGTAGAGAAAATGGATATTCTAGGAGAACTTTGGAAGAAAAGAGCTACACATCAGAAGCTCCAAAAGGAAAGGCAAAGGAATAAAGTACTTGAAGATGTCAAAGGCATATTTGTAGATGCATTGCATATTTAAGTCAATGAGAGTGACTCAATAATGGACTAACTTGTTGACATTGTCCACAAGTTCAACACAGATATGGATGGTCAAGAGAAGATACTCGAGAACACAAAAAATAATTTTGAGAACAAGGTTCTAGAAAACATTGCAAAGAAGATTGCAATTGACCAGGTGAAGCTTACCAATATCATCAACACTCTAAAAAATATGGTGACCAATGTGGTAGCACTATAATTAAAGTTAAGTGACACCTCTAACTTTACTATGGAGATCAAGAACAAGATAGTGAAGATTGATGCAGACATGAAGGAAAGTGCAAGGCATCTAGCACTTGACCTGAGCATTAGTTCATCTCACTTCATGAAGATCAAGTATCTTACTGATCTACAAACTAAATTTTTGAGAGAAGAAGCTAGAACTAGAGAGTCACTTACAGCTATACAAAGCCAACTCCTACCACACATATATGGAATGCAGAAACACATCACACATGCAAAGACACTCATTCATTAAAATAATTTATCAGTTACAGAGATGATGATAGAGTTGCCTGTAGAGCTACAAATTGAATTGCACATCATGAAGGTGTTACATGACAATTGAGACAACACTTTGTCTCAAATTTTGAAGGAACATAGTGATTTCTTATCCTACTTTGGAATAACCTTGTAAAATATCACTTTTGGCATTTTTCTCAAATACAAGAGGGAAATATCATTATATTGTAATAAAGGGAAAATATCATTGAGGAAACACATGTATAGTGGAATAGTAAAGAAGATATATTTTACAAAAAAACAATTTTTGAAAAACACACAAAAAAAAATAGAGTCAATTGGACCCGTGCAACAGAATCAAGTGTCAAAACCCGAGCAGACAGTAAGGGGGAGTTTTGAAATATCAAATATATAATTCAATGATAAGTGTTTTTATCACTAATGCCAAATGGGTAGATTGTAGACCTTATGGAAAGACATATTATCAATTAGTGTCAAAACACTCAGTCATCTAGTATCAATCGAGCCAGTAAGCATTATGCGAGTCCTGAGTGATCAGTGTTGCCCAAGTGATCAACATTTCTCAAGTAATCAACATTTCTTGAGTGACCAGTATCGCTCGAGTGATAGTATATCACCTGAGTAGACTTCTGGACCTTAGTGACAGTTTGAAGCCAACCTTGCATGTGTTGTTAAATATCATTTTGTTTATTACAAGCCGACTTGTAGAGTTATTTGTTTGGATAAGATATATATGTAAGATATTTTTTACTATCCAAAATGTAAGAATGTATGAATGGAATGAAAATGTATGTCTATGTATAAGTGTAAGACATGTGAATGATATTTTGATTAAAGAGTAGATGTATTCAGGACAACAGAGTCTCATCTATCACATTCAGGTGATTAGTTATATACAGAAGGATCTTATTCAACAAACATAGTTGCACAGAGAAAATCATCAACTAATTCATTCTCACAAGTGGATCAATAAAATCCTTTAACAAGGTCGGCCTAACAACACTTTCTCTAAATCTCTTAACAGAGTTGCATTACTTATTATATTGTACAAAATCCTTTAACAAGGTGGACCTAATAGTCCTTTCTATGCTCCTAACATGGCAGACCATCAGAAGTGGTCATTGTAAGCTCTAACAGGATAAATTTATACTATAGTACTAAATCTTGTGGGTATCATCCTCACCCAAGTTTTAGTTTATTTTGGAAGGTTTCTGGGTAACCAAATATTGTGTTATGTGTTGTGTATGATTCCTTAATTTAAAGTTCTATGCATGAAAACAAAGAAGTTATTATAATTGTAGATTAAAGGATTAAGTTTTATTGGTTCCTAATTCACCCCCCCCCCCTCTTTGTCACTAGGAACATAATATATTTCCAACAATAAAGAGACAATAGATAAAAAATAGACAGCAACAAGAAAAGAAAACAAAAAGAAAGCAAGGTAGCAACTAGCAAGGTTTCATCATTTCTTTAGCCTCGATGACCAAGAGGTCCATGTTGCTTGAAGATGCCTTCAAATCCTCCAGATCATCATCCTTCTTTCTGGTACTAGCACAAGTTCTTTTACTAGGACCATTTCTTTTTGTAATCTCCTTGGTTTCATCTCCCCTATTTCGCTCCATTTTGGTCACCAAAATATTATTGTGGTCCACAGAATCCTTTAGGATTTGGAAGCTATGCTCACTGATTTTCTTTAGAGTGAATTCCATCTTCTCCACTTTTTTCTCCAAGCTAGTGATCCTAGCTTCATAGTTGTTGTCATTGACCTCCTTTCTCAAATCATTAAGCTTCATTTCCATTTGGAGAGCAGTGCCATCGAGATCCCCAAATAACTCAACTTTGTGCACTGCTTCCATCCAATCTTCCAAGTTGGTACCCAGGGGCTATTCACCAAAGTTTGCCTTTCTTATAATGTTAACAATTTCTTCTTTCCCATTTAGGTTCGCCTTGATTTTCTCAGTATCCTTCACAATGTTATCCATGAAATGACCAAAAGCTAGAATGCACTCTTTTTGTTCCTGCCCAATCTGAACATCACCTTTTTCTTTCTTGCCAATGTAATCATAACCCTGATTAGTGTGCACATTTTCTTTCTGGTTACCAGGAGGGGTAGTATCTTTTCCATCATTGTCATTTTTTATTTGATTGGTCTCCTCCAGGTTATGTTGAACATTCTGGGTATCATCTTTAGTATCATCACCTCTGCTTTCAATATCTTTTTGATTTTTAGCACCCTTCATTTTCTTATTCGTTTTGGGGAATTCATACATTTCCTCCTCATCTAAGAATATAAAAATGTTTTTTTATAGTTTTACCTCCTTTGACCTTCCCAGGGTCTATATTCTTCTCCTTTTTGGGAGGGATTTTCCTCTTTTTCCCTTTAGGGTTCTATTGCGATTAATGGGAAGTATGTACTGAGAGGGGAGGGGTGAACCAATACCTCTAAAAATTTTCTATCCCTTTATCAATTAACCTTTGTAATCAATTGTATATCCATTCAATCTAATTTAAAATATCTTGATGTGAGTTATATCAAATCATAACATTAACATACATGTGAACAATCATAGAAACATCCATGAAAGTAATTTGACACATAACACAAGATATGATATCATAGAAAACTCATGTAAGGAAGTAAAAACTACAGTGGGTATGGCACCCACAAAATTTTCACTATCTGCAGCTTGGAAGGGGATGGTTAAGGCTTACAATTTGATCACTTTTGATGATCTACCTTGTTAGGAGTATCTATGGAGACCTATTAAAGTATACTATGTTAAGATCTTTAGAAACACTTTTGACTATGCACTTGGTTAAGAGATTTATTGTTGGAATGCTAAATCCACCTTCCTTGAAAGTATTTTTACACTTTGCTCCACTTGTTATAATGATAGAAAATTACAAATTGACCTAGTAAATGCAATCTCCTATTGCTAATATAGATCCAATTTATTTTACATAAAAATATTTCCACCTAATTGTGATTGAATAATACCTCTTATTCTCGGTATGCTCTATTCTTGGTTTTTGCTAACCAAATTCACCTTTTTTTGTCCCTATTCTTTAAACTCTCAATCCGATCCATAAATGTGCTCATCTAATTCATTCATGTTCTCCTTTCTCTTCACATCATCTTTTCATCCATAAAAATGAATGATTGCATCATCTATTTATAGATGGACTGACTTCATCGAGTTTTGATAAAAAACAATGTTAACTCTAAGATCAGGTTTACAACTTGTACCTAGATCTCCTAGTCTATGTGTTTTAAATCAGTTAGATTGATTAAATGACTTACATTCATGTATCTTCTCCCTAAATAAATGGATTTAAAACAATTAAATATCCTATAAATATAATACACTTTCTTTATCTAACGTGGAAGTCAGATCCACTTTTTGCGGGCTGCAACTGACTTTCAGTTCTATCTGTCGGTCATGCTTGAGTGGCCTTTGGTATTGTTCTGTCAGTTGCTCTGGAACTATATTGTCTTTCTACACTGTAACTTACATATCGGGTTCCTTTGTCGGTGCCATTTCATCTTTCTGCTTTGGATTTTGGTTTACACACTAACTTTTGTCATCAGTTCTCTTTGTACTTAGTCATCTTTGGTGATCTCTTAGTATCTGATCTTCGGTTTGCTCAATCCTGTCTTTTGGTGTATGCTTACCCAAAGTGTTGTTTTTACACTAATGGAAAATTAATGTCATCAATCTCCCCCTTTTACATTAGTATCAAAAACTAATATGTGAAAAATACTAACAAAATGTTAACTATATATAACATATATATAATCCTTAGTCATTGAATGACTCCCCCTATGTATATGTTGGCATATCTGTACATATGATGGCTTTCCTTATACATATCATTTTCATCATTTTCCACTTTGTACTCATACTATCATTTTCCCATGTAACTATACCATATACATATCATATTTACCATTTTCCCATCTGAATGAATGAATGAATACTCTTTTTGTATTTTGTACTCATCATTTTCCCCCGTTTTTTGATATTAAGGGCAAAGGTCTTTACCTTTAGAGCTTATCAAAAATTTGGGAATGTGAAGACTGCATGTCTTTTATCATTTTCTCTCATTGTTCTTTGAGGTTCTCCAGAGCCATGTGCTCAAGTGTAATCTTGGAGTGCATATCATAGATGATGTATGCCACAGACATATCTAGGGTTACAATCAGTTTCCTTGCTGAACTGATATGTTGTTGGAGTAGTATAAGATTCGACAGAACTTGAGCTTGGAGCTCGGTTACTTCTTCCTTAAAGTGTGTTTCTGCCTCCCACAACTCTTGCCTTAACTGTTTAATCTCTATGATTTTCTCATAATGTATTTTGACTGCATTGTCTCCATCGGTGGTTAAGCTTTGTGTACTATTTGCTAGATTAGTATCTAGTTTTGCAATGTTGTCACTATTTTCCTTAGTGAAATTTTCTATTCTGCTCAACTTTTGAATTAAGGCTATACCTTTAGATATGATTGGATCTAATTCAAATATGAATTCTGATAGCTTTACCTTATTTACCACCACTTCTTGGGTGATATTTTCAATGAGCTTTTGTTGGTACTTCATCTCGGCTCTCTCCTCTATTGCCTTCTCAGCATTAATGTTTTGAGTTGCACGATTGTGTAAGTGAGGGTATCTATTTGATCAAATATAGGCTTTCTTTGATCAATATCAACATTTGGTACAATTTGATGTAGTATGTCTCATGTTGTCTCTAGTACCATGGAGTCCCTGTGTTGTTTCTTTAGCTTTTCTTGCAATGCCTTCCTTTGGCATATCTGTCCATATTCTTGTAATGCTTCAAAGTCAGGTGTAGAGGGGTCACACTTTGGTATTTATATGAGTTCATCCAGGGTGACCTCTAACTTGTTCTTCTTTGATTTCTTCTTCTTCTGTGACTAAGTAGAATATAACACCATTGCCAATTTCTCGGCCTTCTCTATTGTGCTTGATTAAGTGACCTATTGTGCTTCTTTTTGCTGCTTGGCATCCCTTTTAGCTCATCGAGTTTCTATAGAAGTCTCCACATTGACCTTAAAATCATCGGTAGCACTATTGTTATTTTCCACAGGAGTACCATCTTTTGGTTTATCTCCTTCATTGGTGTCCTTTTCTTCACCAGTCTTGGTTTCTACATTCTTGTCTTGAGTTTATTCTTTCTTGTCTTAAGAATCTGCATCCTTTTCCTTATCTCCTCTAGTAACCTTATTAGTTTGGGTTACATCTTGAGTATCTTTGATGTATTGCTAACCATCATTGTTATCCTTGTTTGATTCTTCCCCTGCATCCTTTGGAGTATCCTTCTCAGGTGACTTTCTTGATTCTTGCATGATATTGATAGCTTGTATCAATATTGGCAGTTTGCCTGGAATGTTCACCTATGCAGTATCAACTGGTGTGTCCTACTCATCAGTTTTTTCCTTTTCAGTAGTGACATCTTCATCCTTATTCACTTCTTATGCTGGGTCATCATTAATTTCAATGACATTAGTATCCACAATGTTTTCATTTGTGGTGTCTTCCCATGTTTCATCTACGACATCTACAGTCTTGTTTCCTATTATATCATCCTCTTCCTTGTCTAACTCAATAGATGTGTCATCTTGAGTTGCCTTGTCAACCTCTTGTTTTGAAGGTCTTTGTTAGGGCTTACCTCCTTAGTAGGTATATTCATTATCTTGCACCATTTCTGTGTGGTTGTCTTACTCAAGATCTATAAGCTTTCCTTCAAGGAGTTTGTATGCTCTCACCTTTGGTGAGAAATCATTTTTGTACTTTTCCATAATTTCATCTATTTAAACCTTCTTTGATTCAGGTGGCATTAGAGAAACAAGTAATCTATCTCTTATCTCTTTTTTCATTTTTCAATGCAAATGTCCAACAAGAGTATAATCTATCCAAGAGTTCCCTTGGTACATAGCTGCCTTCAAATTATACTGGTACATATTTGAAGTTATACATTTTAGCTATCATGGCATCCTCAATTTTATTCTAATCTTATGGATTTAGTTTTGGCCATCTTCTAATGTTTGGATCTATAATGGATCCAAAATTTTCAATATATACATAAATGACATCAATAGAGTCAGGATCTTTTACCTTGACACTTTCTGCTTCAATAGCTTCATCCTTCTTGGTGTCTTCTATATCCTCTCAGGTTTTTTTATGAATTTCCTTCCTTTCTTATTTTGTCCTCTCTTTGGTGCCAGAGCTTTCCTCTTGTAAGTCCTGACATTTCCTTTCTTTAGAGGTGAATGAGTAGAATCTTTTGATGTTTGGCTTCTTGTCTGAGAATCAGTTGTTGTCCTTGGTTTCTTAGTTGGTGGAGGAGGTGGTGAATCTAACCTTGTTTCCTTAGATTCATCCTTTGCTTCATTTTTACCGATAGATAACTATTCTTTAGTTTCTTCCTCCTTTTCAACTTCTTCATCCTGTTCAGCTTCTTTTTTGGTTGCTGACAGTATCTTTTTCAGATTCTTCACCATCTTGCCTTTCTTCCTAACAATTTTCTTCACAACTAGGCCAAATTTGATTCTTGTCTTGGCCTCTTCATAAGTTCTGAATTTTGGTTGTTTCTTTCCCAACGGTTCATTTATCAAGGCATCAATTTCCTTAGTTGAAAGATGAATGTTGATCTCATAATCTAATGGTTGTAACCATGATTTCCTTGGTACAATAGGTTTAATGTATGTATTATCAGTATCAACCATGAAGCATATCTCATCCTCATATTGTTCAATGAGTTGCTTGGGGATTCTTACCCTCTTTTGCATTCGGTCTTTGAATACTTTGAAGTATTCATCCATGACTATCTCAAATTTATCACCCAATGTAGCTATGTGCTCACTAATTTGCATGGTGACCAGTTTGGTGTTGTCCCACTTAACATCTCCAACCGATGGAAATGTTCCTTGAAAATAAAAGAAGATACACATTATTAGTGAGCCAAACTTACAAGTGTTTAAATTTGCATTCCTGATAGTCTTTAAATTGTCCTTCAACTGATTAAGGAGTAGCTTAGATAATTCTAATTGTGTCCCCTTCTTTACAATCTTGAATGTTGTGTCTACTACACCTGATGCTATGTTGTTCAATCTACTTTCCTGGAAGAATTTATATCCTAGAACACATGCACTGAACTTGATTTCATTGTCGGTTATTGTTGTAACTTTTAGTCCTCTGCCATCCCATTTGGCTCCTGTCATATTTTCGGTCTTAGCCTTTGGTGGATGATTTAGTGCTTTAAATTTATCAGTTTTGGGGTAACCGGTGACCGCATAAATGACATCTCTGGTTATTACCTTTGGTTCATCAAGCCATAGTTTGTTGTTATGCATTTGGCTTAGCACTAACTGAATCCATTCAATTTTGAAAACCTTCAGGAACATTAGGGCATTGGTGAGCCCTTTCACTTCAATATGTTTGTGTTCATCCTTGAGTGTTCTATTATCATTGAACATCTTCTTGTAAGATTCTTCAACCTTTGATCTTCCTATTTCTGTAATCTTATAGTGTATGAATGATCAAACATCTTCCACAAGTAAAACCCTAGCTGGAATAAGTGAAAATGCACCAGCATCATCAAGTTGTGAGGCAACCTCAGGATGGATCTTATAGTTAGGTTCCTCACATGTCATGTTCTTGATGAGTTTGAACTCATCTTTCTTTGCATTCTTGGATTTCACGGTTCACGAAGTCGAGGTCATTTTCAAATTTAGGGCTTCCTGCAAAATGTGTGAAAATAGAGTTGTCAGTTCTTTGGAACTTATTGTTTACTGTAGCAAAGATTCTTGATCTTCTTAGGAGTGTTGTTTGTCAAGTCATGATCACTCTATGATCCCTTTTCTCTGTACTTGAAAATCACCTTGATCGCTCTACTCAGGGTGTCGTGAACAAATGAGTTGTTCCAATGCCCTATTTATAGCCATTGCCCTAAAATGTGTTCCATTAATTCTTATCAACTCCTCAGTGTATGAAGACTGAGTTCTTTAGTGAAGACTTTACTTCCTTCAGTGACACTTAAAAAATTATGGAGCAGTCACTAACTCACTTTGCTTTTACCGACAGGTTTCGGTATCACTGACAACTTGTTCATTTTCTTGTTTACCGACAAGGCTCAATTTGTACATAGGAACTTTTCTTTCAACCAAAGCTTCTCAGTAAGTGTTGGCAATCTTAGCTTTGAGTGTATACCGATAGGTTTCGGTATATATGCCTGAAAGCATAGTTATCACATATTTTAACAAGTAATACCATGATGCATCTTTCTTATATGCTAATTTGGAATTATATCGACATACTATGGAACTGATGTAAAATGATAACATGGGTGATGTTGTTCCATACTTACTTGTTATGCTTAGGTGGGGGTGGTGATGTCACCAGATCCATTGGATGGGGTGTCACCATTTGCATTGCTCGGTCCAGCTTCATCATTGCTTGAATATTTTCTCCACATTTTGTCTCTAGCCTTCCAGATATCTTCAATGGTGTTTCCATTGGGATATGTCCTTGTGTCTGCAGTCTTTCTTGAGATGACCAACTTTATGATAGTGTAAGCATGTCATTCTGGGGTTAGTCCTGCCTCTATACTTTCTAGTCCACTATCTCATACATTTTGTAGTAATGTGACCATATCTTCCACATGGTTTACAATTTTTCCAAGTAGTATAGTCCCATACATATTGATTACCGACTCTCTTCGGTTGATAGGGAGTTTCTTGACCTTTAGGCTTCCATGCTTGCCTTTTCCTTTTACAGTATTCAAGAGTTGTGCGCCCATTAATTTTTCATCTAGGACAATATTTGTCCATGTAGGTTTCTTTCTTTGGTTGTTTCATCTCTGACTTACATTCATATGCTTTATGTCCCTTCTTGTTTCATTTATAACAGAATCCTATGAATGAAGATGTAGATTTAGGAATACCTTTCATTTTGCCTCTGCATACATTTGATGTATGGCGTTGCTTTCCACAGTGATTGCATGTAAGATTTCTTGCTCTTGAATTTGTGTAGACATTATTTGGATCAGCTTGATTTGATGATTCTCCATTCTCGGTAAAATCTAGACTGTTGTTGTTGTTGTTGACTCGTCATTGTCCTTCAAGAAAATCATGCATTGTTTTATTGCTTTCATCAGCTTTCTTGATAATTTCATTATGTTGTTGCTGAATTCTTATTTCATGTTTTCACTTTTCATTCTCATCCCTCAGTTCACCGATAGCTTCTATTCTTTCAATGATTTCAACATTTAATCTATTTGCCTCTTGACTCATAAGAAAAATCTGATTAGTAATCTCATGGTGATGCTAAGTAAGTCTTTGTATTTAAGACTCTTTTTCTTGTATATTTTTAGTCATATTCCTTCTATCATCAATAGCTAGTGTTCTTTCTTGCTCAACTTTCCTAGCATTGTTCATGACATCAATCATCCTTACCATCTGTGTCTCTTGACCTATGTGTAGATATTTAACTTATCCAGGTAGATGTAGATTGATTTTAGTTAGGCTTGTGATGCTTTCTTCTAACGTATCTGATGCTTTTCTTGTAGTTGATCCTGAAGACTCAAAAAAATCTGGTATCTCTTCCTCATGATAATCTGTCTCATTACAGTGAGATGCCATATTCTTTCTTTCATCTAGCAGTTGTCTCATGTTCATTCTAGCTTCTTTATACTATTTAAAGAACATTTGAATTTCAAGATTTTTATTCTCAATATTTTTATCATGTCTGTACTTATCCATTGTATGATATTTTCTCTTAAGCCTTTAATCTTTCAAGAAGAGACTTATCTCTGATACCAATTGTTGGGATTAATGGGAAGTATGTATTGAGAGGGGAGGGGTGAATCAGTACCTCTAAAAATTTTGTATCCCTTTATCAATTAATCTTTGTAATCAATTGTATATCCATTCAATCTAATTTAAACTAGCTTGATGTGATTTATATCAAATCATAACATTAACATACATGTGAACATTCATAGAAACAATCATGAAATTAATTTGACACATAACACAAGATATGATATCACAAAAAACTCTTGTGAGGAAGTAAAAACTGTTGTTGGGATGGCACCCAGAAAATATTCACTATCTGCAAATTGGAAGTGGTTGGTTTAGACTTACAATTTGATCACTTCTAATGATCTACCCTATTAGGAATATCAGTGGAGACTTGTTAAAGTGTACTCTGTTAAGAGATTTAAAAACATTGTTGAGTGTGCACTGGATTTTTACACTTTGATCCATTTGTTAGAATGATAGAAAATTACAATTTGATCTGTAAATGCAATCTCATATTGCTGATACAGATCCAATTTAGTTTACATAAAAATATTATCACCTAATTGTGATTGAATAATACCTCTGATTCTCGGTATGCTCTGTTCTTGGTTCTTGCTAACCAAATTCACCTTTTGCTATCCCTATTCTTGAAAATCTCAATCTTATCCATATATGTGATCATCTAATTCATTCATGTTCTCCTCTCTCTTCATGTCATCTTTTAATCCATAATAATGAATGATTGCATCATCTATTTATAGATGAATTGACTTCATGAATTTTTGATACAAACAATGTTAACTCTAAGATCAGGTTTACAACTTGTATCTAGATCTCCTAGTCTATGTGTTTTAAATTAGTTAGACTGATTAAAGCACTTACATTCATGTATCTTGTCCCTAAAGAAATGGATTTAAAAAAATTAAATATTCTATAAATAGAATACACTTTCTTTATCTGACGTGGAAGTCACATCCAGTTTTTGTAGGCTACAACTAACTTTCGGTTGTGTCTATCGGTCATGCTTGACTGGCATTCATTTTTGTTCTATTAGCTACTCTCTAACTATCTTGTTGGTCTATAATGTAACTTGTATATCGGGTTCCTCTGTCAAGTTCCACTTTATCTTTCTTCTTTGGATTTCAGTTTACACACTAACTTGTGTCATCGGTTCTCTTTGCACTTAGTCAGCTTTGGTGATCTCTTACTATCTGATCTTTGGTTTGCCCAGTCTTGTCTTTCAGTGTATACTTACCGAAAGTGTTGTTTGTATACTAATGGAAAATTATTGTCATCAGGTTCTCCTCCTCCTCCTCATCCATATTTTCATCATCTAATTCAAATTCTAAATCAAACTCTTCTATATTTTCTTTGTTTTTGTTTATTTTCTTAGAGGTACTGCCCTTCTGATTGCCTTTCCCTTTGACATTGTTTCCTGAGGTACTGATCAAATCATCTTTAGTTTCCTCCTCAAATTGATCACCCGAGTCTTCATCCTATGTTTCCTCATCACTAGAGACATTTCCCTTAGGGCCTATTTGTATTGCAGAATTTGTGTATGCTGGAATTCAACTAAATTCTTGAATTCTACTATTCTGAAAATGAATTCTAGAATATGGGCTCGTCCTGTTTGGTTCACATGGAATTGGTTCACCTGGAATTGGAATATGACTGAGAAGATGCAAATTCTGCGTTTGGTTCCACAAAACTGGAATTGGAATTGGAAATTTTTTTTTTCATTTTTATGAATAAGGTTAATATTTCAAATTTTTTTAATTTTTTTTTTGTTTAATTTGTTTAATTTTACAAGAAAATAATGAATAAACATCACAAATTACGATATTCGCATCTAAGAATAATTATTATCAAGTATTTTGTTTACTGAGAATTGCAAATGATTTCACCCCAATGTTAGTAACCTTTGTTGTTAATAAAAAAATATGTTTTATCTGATAAATTACAATGTTTTTGATAGAAAAATGTATTTTTAAAAGTTATATTTTTTAATTCTAATATATTAATTCATTTATTACTATGCTAAATAAAGTGAAAAAACCTTTAAATTAAGAATGTTAATTTTACTTTAACAATTTTTTGAATAGGGTTAATTTTTCATTGTTTTCTAATTTTTGTAATTTTAACATAAAAAAAATTATAAATCCATAAAAATCACCAAAATAGTCATGACATTAATTTACATGTCCAACGTTTCAATACAAAAATAATTTATATATGTCCTTTTTTAACCACATTTACACATCTAGCCCCAACAAACAAGTCTGATTATGATGATAATAAGGCATAGGATAAGGCGTCGTAGAAAGAGGATTTCATCTTTTTTCCATTGATGGAATTATATCCCTCACCACCTTGCATGACTTGCACTCTTCTCATTCATCATTTATAGTTGTCGATGGGGTGGATGTAGATGGGGCATCATCGACCCACCTGAAGTAATCACAACCATTGTGGCCCTACAATACAAAAGTTACATTTTAGTTCTTGTTATAAAGATTAATTCTTACATTGTTTTGAAACATAACATATATTTCCATTACCAACCCTTTTACTATTTGGGCATACCCAAAATTGATGCCCTGGATTGGTCATTCTCTTCGAGGTCCTCAACAAGCATGGGCAAACACCACATTGACACATTGGAAAATTCATCACACTCATCCCATCTATATGAATAATGCATCATTAGTACAACATTAGTATTTAGAATGCATGAATATTAAACAAAGCTCAACTACTATATTTAGATGCCTTTTATATCATTTTTCATGTTGCGTTTGATAGTGGACTAAATTATTTTAATGCGTGTGATAGTGGACTACATTATTTGAATGTGTGTGATACTATAATCTTAACATGAAAATGATAATTGTAATCTTAATTCTAACTATAATGCAAAAAAAATATTTGTTATCATAATTTTAATCCTAACATAACCCTATTTCTAAACCTAACATTGATTATAATTGATGAATGTATATAAATTATGTGAAGACAAACATAAATTGAGATTGATAGGGATTAGATTTTAAATTTGTACTAAAGTGTACCACATTGCATTTTAAGCATACTAAGACATTTCATATAAATGAATTCCAAACAAAATAAAGATAACATAAATATAGATGTCAAAGTCACAAAAAAAATATGTTGATATAATTTTCAATGACATTTTATGCTCCAAATACTCCAATAATAAATAGTAGTAGGCATGGGTGTCTACCAGTCAAAACTACTATTTAATATTATATGCAAGTGTCTAAATTTGATTTTGTGGAGAATTTTTCACCGTAGACTTTTTAGGTCTCACTCCATGATTCAATTTCGAATGAAAGAGAGCTCAAAAAGATGTAAGATGATATCTCACACACTACATTCCAAAACATCCATGCCTTAAACCCTTGAAAAGGGAACATTCTATCCGTACCAAATTGAATAGAAGATAAGATGGTTAGAAGCACAAGGCATGTTCTAATTTAGCATTAACAAGTAATAATTTCGCTATCTGGAAATGTTGAAATAATAAAACTATTAACATACCCATAATGATACTTCTTTACATAACAAAACAATTAATAGGAAATAATTTTGATATGTAACCCTTAACAAAGCACTTTTGAAGTTGAAAATAATTTTGTAAGGTCAAATATGGGAATATCAGATAAGATAATAGTCACATAAACATAAAAATTAAATCATATAAAAGTCATATAGGAGTATGAAATAGTTATCCGTGAAATATCTATTTAAAAGTTACTGTACTCCTCCAAACTTCATTTTTATATATCCTACTCTCTCCTCTTCAGTCATTCTCAGGAACCCTTTAGCTCTTGCAATTTCAACCATGAAAGTATCATATGCCTTTAGCATTGTACATGAGGGTAGATTGGAGATGGATTTAAAATCCTCATACACATTATCCATTACTTTATCTAAAGCATCTTTTGAATGTGTATGATCCACTTTGATAGTTTGAGCCATATTGAAGTCCTCGCGTAGCTTTTTGAGAGTCTCACACATCACATCCATGGAACCAGCCATGCTTGCATTCTTCCTATTCGGCCTCCTTGATGACAATGTTGGAGTCTCTTTGTCACTTGTAGCATATTGGTTGGATTGAAAAAACTTATCATTCAAATAAGCACCAGTCCCCATAAGTGTGGCTATATCATCAACATAATCAGAATCTAAAGGCTCATCCATGGGGTGCCCTTCTTCCATCTCTTGAGGTGTTGAAGCTGCCTTGCCTTCAGCCATATCATTCCCCACAAGGAAGTCTAACTCATTTTAGTATTGGAATGGATACCTCTTATACACCTTGGCATTTTTGAATTCTTTTCTCTGCATGTTGTCATAAAGAATGAATTACTAATCATCTTGCATTACAAACTTTAAACACATGATTTTACTTAAGTCAAAATAATTTCAATAGCATGTTACCTTAAGAAGCTCCTCCCATACACTATCCTCTGCATCTATACATTGAGTGGTCTCATTCCATGCAAAACCGCTTGTATTCGTCAAGTCTTTCATTACTCTAAAACCTTGCTTCAAGGTTTTGAGCTTGTTTTTGAAGTTCTCTTTTGTCAGGTTCATGTTCTTGAATATGCATTGAACTTCCTTTCAATGGTGGTCCATGCTTCTTTTTAGAACCCCACTTCTCCCTTTCTTCCAAGCTGGACTTTCTGCTGGACCAAGTCTAGAATCTTCCATTCCATGTCTCTTGTCCATAAAACCTTTTGTTTTGAATTGGTTGTATGAGTTACTTGAATTTCATCACCCATCCCTATACGAAACAAATAGTCACAAAGAAAATTATAACTAAATCCATGAAATCTATTGATTTAATCTTTTAATGAAATCTGCCATAAGATCAGATAAATTTCATTACTTGTGCCTGTAAATATTTTATGATAGACATTGTACAAATCACTGGCTGATATGTGAAAAACCATAAACATCGTAGAGCCTAAGGTTGAATTTCATTAGTCTGCTACAAGATCAATGGTAAATTGGCCCATAGATATAGAGCTCTTATATTGTAGATAGTTCTATCAGCCATCACAATCAAAGGCACAAGACTATTATTTAATGTTGAAAGGAGCCCTTATTGAATGACATTGATCGATTCAAACAAACCCATAGGAAATTTCATGTCCCTTGGATGAATTTATAGCAGGATCGACCTAGATTGCAAATCTAGTTGAACCAAAGTCATACACAGATGCAAGGGAAAATATCTACAAGCGGGAAACATTGAAAATTCTTGAAGATCAAACATCATGTGTAAACCAAGGTGCATGTAGAAAATGTGCTACTGTCTTGTGTATTTTCTGCAAGATCACATGGATGAATAAATTGAGTGACACAGGAGGATGATACACAACACCTGGTACACACTCAAGAAACATGGGAACATAGTTGAGGGTACAGTAGTACACCAGGTGCAAGGGCGGAGGGACAAATCTCCAAAAAATTGGGTGTACTATAAAATTTTAACTGAAATATCAAACTTGTAACTTAAAACATAACATTGCATGAAACTTGGAAAACCTGAAATTGAGTATATGTCTTTTCACTTTTTCCCTCTTAGTTTTAGTTTCTCTATAAAAGGATTTGATAAAGTCATAGGAAGGGCATATCTAGTATGAGTTTGCACACATAGAAATATAACTCTTGAAGACAATAATCTAAATATTAATGGAAAGATGTTGTTACAACCATGGAGTCTATGAATTCTTAAAAAACAATGATTACAACTACTATTCAGTCACACAATGAATCATTACAACTTTTATTTCAGTCACACAATTAATGATTTCAACTTCTATTTTAGTCACACTTTTATCATGTATTGGTTCCTCATGGAATAAATGCAATGCTAGGTCTCCTCAGCATTGTCGCTTTTGTTGTCTCCTCAGCATTACCTTGATTTTCAAGACATGAATTCCATAACCTTTGCTAACTCAATTTAAATATTTGTATCCTATTTCAATTTAGGCTTTTAGTATCTCTTGTTGTGCCATGACTGTATTGTTGTTCGGAAGAAGGTTGTCATCTTTTGGTTTGTTCTGTTGTTTCCTCCATGACTGTCTATGTGCTTATTTGTCTTTGTTTTTATTTAAATTTTGACTGCCTCTTGAAGCTATTGTTTGTAGCACCTAAATGCCCTCTTGGAAAATATTCTAAACTTATATGAAGGCATCGATTGAGGAATTCAATGATTAATTGATTATGAGCTGTATTGCATAGACCATTGGAGTTTGGGAACATATTTGCCTTGATAAAGGCTTGAAATATGTCCATGTTGGCCATTGGTTTTGTTTTGCAGTTGTCTATATTTGATGTTTAATTTTCAATTCAACTAGTATCTTACCACAATCCCTTAGAAAGTGAAATCTTATAAATTGTAACAATTGCAGAAAACAAAATAGAATCCCCAATAAAGTGAAATCACAAAATGAATTAACACAGAAAATTCTACAATAAACTAATTGGACAAGAATTAACTTCAAACATATCCAAATTTGAAAAGCGTAAAGGACACAAAATCAAGATGGCAATTATAATATGTATGTTGTTGTGTCATCTTAAAATGGAATCACTTCCATGATAAGAATGTTTATCCCTCCTTAGGGGATGTTTTTGAACACTATCATACTGTCCCCTCATTTCTGCATCATCTCTTGCTTTTGTGCCAGTTTAGGACCCCGATTGGGCCTCTCCAGGCACCTTCTATCCCACCTGGCACATTTTCCAGGGGTTCTGACCCCCTGGTTCAAGGTTGACCTTGACCTTGACCTAGGCCAAGGTCAACCTTGACCTTGACCTACATTCCCCTTTCAAATCTGGAAACTTGTTCACTGTCAGAGGTCATCAAAACTTTATTTTACCGCTTCCGGGTCAGCTGTTTTGGGTTCTAAAGTGACAAATATGAAATTATATTTAATATAGGTCCTCTTCTAGGGGAATGGGTCTAATTGGAATTTAATTCTCCAATGTTAGCCTCTCTAGAGGATCTTTCCCTAGTTTCATATAAAAGGAATCCTTTCTCTCTCATTTTCTCTAAGTCTTCTAAGTACAAAAAAGCTCTAACCAAGATTTTGTCAAGAAGCAAAAGGTTCAATCATCCATTGTTCTACATGTTTCCAAGCTCTGAAGGTTTTCAAGTCTTCCTCTCAAGCATTCAAATCCTCCATTGAAGATCAAGGATTCAAGCTTTCGAGCCTTTCAAGGGATTTGGTTCCAACATTCAAGATTCATCATTCAAACCCTAGATCTAGCCATCGTGGTGGTGCGATCTTCCTTCAAGATCCTTTGTGCATCCTCAACACTCATTCATTCTACCTTTAAGGTGGATTTTAAACATACAAATCATGGAGGTTTATGGCTTCTAAAGTCCATATTTTCATATTTACATACTTGCTTACATTTGCATTACATTGGCATACCTATTCAATATCATAGCTTCATTCTACTACTTGCTAGCATTCTATACTTTATTGATTTCAAGGTTAATTCCTAAATCAAGGTTTGACTAAGGAAAACCCCTCGGCCCCCAGTAAAAAAACCTCTTTTTATTGTAGGTACAGGTTTAAGACTATGGATTTGAGGGAAAATCTGGATACCCTTTTCGGCCAACTTTCAGGATCCGTGAACAGATTTTCTGTCGGACCTGTGCAGGTTAAGGTGGAGATTATTGGGTTAGGTGTGTCATTTGTGGGTCAAGGTCAACCTTTTTCTCAAGATAGTGTCGGATCGGAACACAATTTTTGGGTTTTGTTCATCTTTGCGTTTATGTTCCAGATCAGGCTTCAAATTTTCTAGAAACAAAGTATAGACCCTCGAAAACAACATTCTTCAGATCTTCCATATCTTAAGGTTAGTACTTTTCTCCTATTCATTTCAATCTTTCTAAATCTATCACACATTCATTCCTTTCCATAAAACATGAATTTAAGACTTTCCTCTTTGCTCTCATTTCTAAATGATTGATTATTTTATGCATTGATCCTTTCCTGAGGATTAATCAATTTGGATCTCTCATTTGCATATCTAAGGATTGAAGGAGAATATCTTATTTACCCCCCTCCATATTTCAAATGTTACATTTCTTATTTTACATTTTGGTGAACCCGTGATAGACAATGCTTTATTTTTGGTGTTAGATTTGTGTCTTATGTGAGATCTTACATACATTTAAAAGTAGATTTCTTTTATGCTCTTGCATTTATATGTCAAAACTAAATAAAAATAACTAAATTTCTTTAAAAATACAAAAAAAATTACACTTTTCATCATACATTTCATTTGAATGCATTTGGATATATCTAGATCTATTTTCTATACATTTCTTTATTCGTTATTATGTTGCCAAAGTTGTTTCAACTATTTTCCAAACCTTTTACAATGTGTTTTATTGATAGGGATGATAAACCTCCTATTTGGGATGAACCTTTGGATTTGGATGTTGATTACTCTCTTCCTCATGAAGCCATTATGGATGATTCTAGTTTTTTGGATGAACCCTTGGATAAAGACATTGATTTATCCCCTCCTTGTGAAGATGCTTTGTTACAAGAGGGTGATTTATTAAAGGATTTCATATTCATACATCATTGTGACTCTTTTTCTAAAACACATGCCCCTTATGTAGATATTTTAGAAAAAGAAGAAAACATTATAGATGCTTTACCTCCATTTGGGATTCATTCTAGTGATGAGACATTAACAGAGAATGATATGAATTCCCTTAATGTTCTACCTCTTAGTGATAATCTTATGAAGAATCAAGATCCTACCTCATCTCCTCCTAGGATGTATTCTTTGCTTCCTTCTTGTGAACCTATTTTTAGTGTTGAAACAACTAACATGGTTTATCATAAACCCTTGTTGACTATCAAAGGTTGTCCTTGAATTACTATCAAAGGTAAACCTATGGAATCTTTAGAGTCTTTCAATGATCAAGATTCAATAGCTCAAACCTATCATACAAGGAATAAACCTCAACCTAATTCGGTGGTTCCTACTTATTTACCACCTTCTCAACCCATTCTTCCTCCTCCACCCTGTCTTCCTAGCATGGATTATGATATGGTAAATCAATTGTGCAATACTCCTGCCAAGATTTCTTTATGGGAGCTTCTTCAAACTTCACCTACCTACCATGAATCCTTAAAAAAATCTCTAGCAACTCTTTCTACTCCACCTCCTAACCAAGAGAACATCAATGCCTTCTTACAATGCATGCATGTTACCCCGGGTCCCCGTGACATTATATTTACTCAAAAGGATTTACCTTCTAAAGAAGTTGAGAATCAATATGATGCCCTTATGGTTGGTGTTACTATCAATAAGAGTATCATTCATAGGACCTTGAATGATAATGGATCTAGGCTTAATATTTGTACCATGGACATGCTCCAATCGATTAAAGCTGATCTTTCAACTATTCAACCTGATAATAATCCTATACGTGGCTTTGATAACATTGATAAGAACACTTTGGGCATCATTACCTTACCTATCAAAGTAGATCCGGTCATCCTGAATACTCCTTTTCATGTTATTCCTAAACCTCTTAATTATAACCTCCTTTTAGGTAGACCTTGGTTGCATGAGATGCATGTTGTTGCTTCCACCCTTCACTATAAAGTCAAGTTTATTCACAATAACATGGTGTATACACTTCATGCGGATGATTCGCCAAATCCTTGTTTGCATATTCAAACCCAACATAATCCTATTCCTAATAGTAATCGTTCTTCTAATGCTCTTCCTAGAGATGATTGGGGAACCTTGGATCTTAATCCTACCTTTATTGGAGAGTATAAGGTTTCTGATCTGGATTTTATGAAGCCATAAAGAGAGTTTGAATAACAAGTCTTTGCTTCTACTTCTTATTACCTTCGTAATAACTTTGTCGGTGCTTCTACCCACTATGAATCTATCAAACCTACTAGTAATGACATAGTGACTATTGAATTTCCATTGAATCCTTCTGATATGGCTTCTCATTATCGTCTTGGTTATCATTTAGTAGTTAAACTAGGATTCCATGGTCAAGGATGTGGTAAGCATAAACAAGGAATTCAAATGCCCTTACAGAATGGGGGGCATCATAATTCTTATGGATTGGGATTTAACCCTCAACAACACATAAATAAAAACATCTCAAATAACTCTTCAAAACATGATGACCCTATGAAGGAATTTGACCAAGAAGTTCTTTTGCCTAAAATCCTTTGTGCTAAAATGATTACTAGACCTAAACACAAAAAGAAATGTAGTCCACACTTTAATAATCTTCCTTTTTGTTTGTATCATAGATTTCATGATCACTCTACTAATGAATGTCAAGATTTACATTATAAGATTAGACAGGTCATTGATAGTAAAATTATTTATATATCATCTGACAGTGAGTTGTATTTTAATCATGTTTTCTCTAAATAACATTTATGTTCCTATTATGGAACTCCACATTATCTAAACAATGTTAGCCTAATATTTGGGGGCTCGTTGTCTTGCATAGTATTGTGAGTGATATAATTGGTCCCCTTTCATCCTTGTCCCTACACTTGGGGGGCAAGGATGGAGTCTCCTTCTTTTATGTCTTTCCGGGATCTACTTTCCCTTGGTTAAGAAGTATCTATCTATTATGTGATATCCAATCATACATGAAAATCTTGGTTTGCATTAAGAATCTATGCCCTTGATTATAACCTATTTCATTGTTTTTGGGTTTCCATGGTTGATAAATCTCTCACCTTGGAAACTGAATAGTGTGCTATCCCTCAGAAGGGTTACTTTCTCACTTCTCGCATAATATCTCTTTTCTACAACAATATCTCTCGATATCATTTGATATATCCCTTGCTTTCATCACTGGTGGGAAAGGTATTATTTTCCTTCTTAATGTATCTAAGGATTTACTTTCCTTAGCTTAGTGGCATTTTTTTATCATATAACATTATTTCCTTATAAAGATGTATGTTTTTTACTATGGATACCCTCTTATACGAGAGGTGATAGTCCTAGGTCATCACATCTTCTTTATTTTGAAAACTATGCTTTTGATAAACTCTTACCCTTGCTTTGGTTAGAGTTTGACTCCTTCATTCTGAGATTCCTCTTCCTCTTCATCACATTGGGCTTGATGATTGAATCTTTGGTCCCTCTTATCTTTAGAAGATGACATTTTATCCTAAGCACTCCTCTATGGTGGGGGTCTTCTTGATAAGATCTCTTCCTTGTGGAGGATCCTTTTTTCCATAAGTGACATATCCATTTCACGATTATCTATGTTCTTAGAGGTAAGGGTAAATACTCTTTGCTAAGGATATAGTGTATATTGTTGTTAAGCTAGATATCTCCTTACCTTGTGAAGTAGGTATCCTCTTTCTCTTCCTTATCCTGCCTAGTAGGTAGTCATGCTAAGGAGGGGGATATATATAGGGTCTCCCTTGTACTTTATTTTACATTAATTTACATTTTGCAATAGGTTAAATCCTAGGAAGGTAACATAGATAAGTTGCTAAATCCTGAAGGGACACGCATTTTTACTTTTATTTTTTCTAAATCCTCCGAAGGTAATGCACGTAAGTTGCTAAATCCTGAAGAGATACACACCCTTTTAAATTTTACAATATTCTAAATCCTTGAAAGGTAACTCTTACCCAAATTTTCCTCATCTGGTAAAATTGGCTACAGGTGGAGTAAAATGAGGCTCCCATGAGGGTTAAGCCCAGCCTGTAAAGGAATTTGGGTTTCTGGTTTTGGTCATGTCCTCTACATACCTGTTTCGTTCCCCTATTTTTCCTTATCCATGCAAATAACCTATTTATGAAATCCTAAGCATTTCATGGTAAACCCTAGCTTGGCCATTTCTCACTCTATTTTCCCATTACCTTTTCAGGTCACTTAGGCTCCTTGAAAGTCCCATGTGCGCTTTTAGAATTACCTTTAGTCTCTAAGTCACATGAGGAAAAAGACATATTCTATTTTGATCTGGCGACCCTAAGATTTCCCTTTAGTCGCATAGTCTCCCAATATAAACCAAGGTTAATAAAAGTCTCATGAGGTACTGCGACTAAATGTTTTCTTAACCCACAAATATAGCTAAGCAAGAAGGATATGGTTAAGTCCTTTTCATTCGGGGAGTCTCATGATTAACTGCAGGGGTAAGAATCCATTATAAGACTTCAAGATTACCCAGTCGTCAAGTCTCAAATTTCTTCGTGGTTTGGAACAGATTGAGTTAAGTTAAGTGCTGATATAGGTGACAGTGGTGACAAGGCAATAGTAAACAAATGACAAGGGAATGTGTGTCTTGAGGGGCCCGTGTTTCACACTCCTTCAGTCTCGAAGTCTTGTAACCACATCAGGATATTCCATTTTGTTTTGCAACTATGAGATCACCTTTTTCACTGTGTCTCTGAAAGGATGCAGAGTTAATTAAAAGATACAGAGATTGCTAGACTGTGTTGTCGCCGAGTCTCATGATGTAACTGAGGTTAAAGGGAATAGTTGGGAGATTCAGCGACAAGGAAGGGAAGGTGACCCAAAATTATAAAATGAAGCCCATGTAGAGTAAAGTCATCTATGGCTATATTTCAATGTAAAATCAGATTTTGATCTCAGCCATCAATGCACATATCCGCACCAGCTATGACCGTTGTCATAAAAATATTTAAAAATTTAAATATCCTTACAGATCAAATTTTAACAATTATGGCAGAGCTGACTGGTAGAGGATTACATGGATAAGCGGTGACCCTTTAGGAGGAGTAAGAGGTTGAGTTAGATTTTCTGAAGGGGAAATCTGATTTCTTGCATTATTCTCTACAAATAGTATGGTCAATTTGACCCAAGATCGGTTTCCTAATTAATACCTCATTCCATGTATTTTTGACTGCTCTTCTTTCATATCAAATCCACTGACCTTTTCCAAAGATTTTCATTTATGGAAAGCTACTTTTCAAAGATATATCTGATCTTCAATAGATGATTCCAGATTTCTTCTGACGGATTGGACAGTTAGGGTTTCTTTTATTCAAAGAAAACATATTACACTATAGCCCTAATCATTTTTTGGGGACTCCAAGCCTATGTGTTGGGGAGTATATATATCAATTTTGAGAGATTTAGAGCTCGAAGAGTTTTCTTGACTTGGAAATTATCCGTGGCATTTTTTCTGCCCTGTGATTTCTGTAGTTTGTAATCTTTCATTGATGTTTAGATATTGCAGAGGATTTTTGTGACATCTTTTCTATCCCTGGGCTTCCTTGTCTGAATCTTTATTACTAAATTAGAATAATTGAGTGATTTCTAGTAAAACATTGGAGTCTTTGAGCCCTCTTTCTTTTGCAATAGTGTATGCTACTGTGGATGATTTGATTTAGATGAGTTTGTGGATATTCTACAGTCCCCTATCATTTTGTCTCATTCCTATGTTGAATTACAAAATTGGATGTTTGTTTGTAGGTCATAGCCTGTGTCTACTTATAGAAACTACACCATTGTTTGTGGAATCACTTCTTTCCCTGAATAGCCTCTGTTTGTCTCGGGCCTCTCTATGAAATACTTATGCAAACATATCTAAGAAGTTGTGTTCTTTTGTTCCAAGGTTTTCATGTTGAGATTAGTTAATGTATTGTGATTTAGGTCACCTTCAGTGTATCACCTAGTAGGATAATTTTCTTTCAGTCATTTCCATTTCATGCATTCCTTCTTTCCCTTTTCCCTAAAGAATTTACTTTCCTGTTAAGAAGCAAATTTGGGTGACATATCAAGAGGAACTGGCCTAGAATCTAGAGGTCTCATCTCAGTTATCAAAAGGTCCCGCAACCTTGAGATGATACCCATGTTACACAAGATTACCAAGACCATGAGAGCTTGGATGAAGGGTGCAAATCTAGGTGTCTAACAGTAACACACATAAGTTGCTAAATCTTGAAAAGACACGCATTTTATATTCATAATGATACAAGAATGTGGATCTATGGATATTTTCAAAAGCCGTCAGAAGACACATTACAATTAACCTGAATAGTTTATGGGTGAACCTGTTGGGCTCTCCCTCCTTGGTGATTCATGGTAAGGTGGGCATCTTATGAGGCGAGGTAATCACTATCTCTTTTCTCTCTTTTTCCTTTTCAAGCTAGTAGGATTAGATCACGAAGCTATGTTATCTATAGTGTTGTTCTTGTCTTGCTTATGTAATCATGTATGTTTCCTATGATTTATTTCTCTTTACTTCCATATATTTATGCATGTATGTTGGGTTATAATCCTTGGTTTAAGGGCTCATGTACTAGACTTAGTGATGTTCTACCTCATTGTGAACCAATAGAGTCTTTCTTCTAACTATACCGAAAGCATGTTTGATTTCCATACTTTCACTAAAGTGGGGGCTTAATGTATCATCTTAAAATGGAAGCACTTCCATGACAATAACATTTAACCCTCCTTAGGGGATGTTTTTTACCGCTATCATATTGTCCCCTCATTTCTGCATCATCTATTGATTCTGTGCCTGTTTAGGACCCTGATTGTGCCTCTTAGGGAACCTTCTATCCCACCTAGCACATTATCCATGGGTTCTGATCCCCTGGGTCAAGGTCGACCTTGACCTAAGTGACCAAGGTCAGGGTCAACATTGATCTTGATGTGGGTCCCCCTTTCAAATCTAGAAACTTGTCGACTATCGGAGGTCATCAAAAATTCATTTTCCCGCTTCAAGGTCGGCTATTTTGGGTTCCGAAGTGGAAAATCCTAAATTATATTTAATATAGGTTCTCTTCTAGGGGCACAGATCTAATTGTAATTTAATTCTCCTAAGTCGGCCTCTCTAGACAATTGTTCCCTAGTTTCATATAAAAGGAAGCCTTTCTCTCTCATTTGCTCTAAGTCTTCTAAGTACAAAAAAGGTCTAACCAATATTTTGTCAAGAAGAAAAAGGTTAAAGCATCCATCGTTGTACATGTTTCCAATCTCTCAAGGTGTTCAAGTCTTCCTCTCAAGAATTCATGTCCTCTATTGAAGATCAAGGATTCAAGCTTTCAAGCCTTTGAAGGGATTTGGTTCCAACATTCAAGATTCATCATTCAAACCCTAGATCTAGCCATCATGGTGGTGTGATCTTCCTTAAAGATCCTTTGGGCATCCTCCACACTCATTCATTCTCCCTTCAAGGTGGATTTCAAACATACAAATCATGGATTTTTATGGTTTCTAAAGTCCATATTTTCATATTTACATACTTGCTTACATTTGCATTACATTGGCATACCAACTCAATATCATAGCTTCATTCTTAGATTTCACTCTACTACTTGCTAGAATTCTATAATTTATTGATTTCAAGATTAATTCCTAAATCAGGGTTTGACTAAGGCAAACCCTCCCCCAAAAAAACAAACCTCTTTTTCTTGCAGGTACAGGTTAAGGATTGCAGATTTGAGGGAAAATCTAGATACCCTTTTCGGCCAACTTTTAGGATCCGTAAATAGATTTTCTGTCAGACCTGTGCACGTAAAGGTCTAGATTATTGGGTTAGGGGTGACATTTGTGGGTCAAAGTTGACCTTTTTCTCAAGATGGTGTCAGATCAGAAAACAATTTATGGGTTTTGTTCATCTCTATGTTTCTGTTCTAGATTAGGCTTTAGATTTTCTAGAAACAGAGTATAGAGTCCTAAAAACAACATTCGTTAGATCTGCCATATCTTAAGGTTAGTACTTTTCTCCTATTCATTTTGATCTTTCTAAATCTATCAGACATGCATTCCTTTCCATAAAATGGGAATTTAAGACTTTCCTCTTTTCTCTCATTTCGAAATGATTGATTCTTTTATGCATTGATCCTTTCTTGAGGATTAATCGATTTGGATCTCTCATTTGCTTATCTAAGGATAGAAGGAGAATATCTTATTTACCCCCTCCATATTTCAAATGTTACATTTCTTATGTTACATTTTGGTGAATTCGCGATAGACAACGCTTTCTTTTTGGTGTTAGATTTGTGTCTTATATTAGATCTTACATATATTTAAAAGTAGATTTGTTTTATGCTGTTGCATTTATATGTCAAAAATAAATAAAAAACCACAAAATTTCTTTAAAAATACAAAAACATTTACATTTTTCATCATACATTTAATTTGAGTGCATTTGGATATATCTAGATCTATTTTCTATGCATTTCTTTATTCATTATTATGTTTCCAAAGTTGTTTCAACTATTTTCCAAACCTTTTACAACATTCTTCATTGATAGGGATAATAATCCTCCTATTTGGGATGAACCTTTGGATTTGGATGTTGATTACTCTCTTCCTCATGAAGCCATTGTGGATGATTCTACTTTTTTGGATGAACCCTTGGATAAAGCCATTGATTTATCCCCTCCTTGTGAAGATTCTTTGATATAAGCGGGCCATTTATCAATGGATGAAATGTTCATACATGATGGTGACTCTTTTTCTAAAACACACTCCCCTTTATGTAGATATTTTAGAAAAAGAAGAAAACATTATTGATGCTTTACCTCCATATGGGATTCCTTGTAGTGATGAGACATTAATAGAGAATGATATGAATTCCCTTAATGTTGTCCCTCTTAGTGATTATCTTATGAAGAATCAAGATCCTACCTCATCTCCTCCTAGGATGTATTCTTTGCTTCCTTCTTGTTGACTATCAAAGGTTGTCCTCACATTACTATCAAAGGTAAAACTATGGAATCTTTAGAGTCTTTCAATGATCAAGATTTGATAGCTCAGACCTATCGTACAAGGAGTAACCCTCAACCTCGTCCGGTGGTTTCTACTTCTTTACCACCTTCTCAACCCATTCTTCCTCCTCCACCCCATCTTCCTAGCATGGAGTATGATATGATAAATCAATTGCGCAATACCCCTGCCAAGATTTCTTTATGGAAGCTTATTCAAACTTCATCTACCTACCATGAAGCCTTAAAAAAATCTCTAGAAACTCTTTCTACTCCACCTCCTAACCAAGAGAACATTAATGCCTTCTTACAATGCATGCATGCTACCCCGGGTCCTCGTGACATTATATTTACTCAAAAGGATTTACCTTCTAAAGAAGTTCATAATCAATATGATGCCCTTATGATTGATGTTACTATCGATATGAGTATCATTCATAGGACCTTGATTGATAATGGATCTGGGCTTAATATTTGTACCATGGACATGCTCCATTTAATTAAAGTTGATCTTTCAACTATTCAACCTGATAATACTCCTATACATGGATTTGATAACATTGATAAGAAGACTTTGGGCATCATTACCTTACCTATCAAAGTAGGTCTAGTCATCCTAAATACTCCTTTTCATGTTATTCCTGGACCTCTTAATTATAACCTCCTTTTGGGTAGACCTTGGTTGCATGGGATGCATGTTGTTCCTTCCATCCTTCACCATAAAGTCAAGTTTATTCACAATAACATGGTGTATACACTTCATGCGGATGATTCACAAAATCCTTGTTTGCATATTCAAACCCAACATAATCCTATTCCAAATAGTAATCCTTCTTCTTCTAATGCTCTTCCTAGAGATGATTGGGCAACCTTGGAATTTAATCATACCTTTATTGGAGAGTATAAGGTTTCTGATCTTGATTTTATGAAGCCCTAAAGAGAGTTTGAACAATGAGTCTTTTCTTCTACTGCTCATTACCTTCGTAATAACTTTGTCGCTGCTTCTACCCACTATGAATCTGTCAAACCTACTAGTAATGACATAGTGACTACTGAATTTCCATTCACTCCATTTGATATGGCTTCTCATTATGGTCATGGTTATCATTTACTAGTTAAACAAGGATTCCATGGTCAAGGATGTGGTAAGCATACAAGGAATTCAAATGCCCTTACAGAATGGGGGGCATGAGAATTCTTATGGATTGGGATTTAACCCTCAATGACACATCAATAAAAAAATCTCAAATAACACTCCAAAACATGATGACCCTGTGAAGCAATTTGACCAAGAAGTTCTTTTGCCTAAACTTCTTCGTGCTAAAATGATTACTAGACCTAAACGCAAAAAGAAATGTAGTCCACACTTGAAGACTCTTCCCTTTTGTTTGTATCATAGATTTCATGATCACTCTACTAATGAATTTCAAGCTTTACATTATAAGATTAGGCAGCTCATTGATGGTAAAATTATTTATATATTATCTAACAATGAGTTTTATTTCAATCATGTTTTCTCTAAATAAAATTTATGTTCCTATTATGGAACTCCACATTATGTAAACAATGTTAGCCTAATCTTTGGGGTCTCATTGTCTTGCATAGTATCGTGAGTGATATAATAGGTCCCCTTTCATCCCTATCCCTACTCTTGGGGGGAAGGATGCCATCTCCTTCTTTTCTATCTTTCCGGGATCCACTTTCCCTTGGTTAAGCAGTATCTGTCTATTATGTGATATCCAATCATACATCAAAATATTGGTTAGCATTAAAGATCTATGCCCTTGATTATAATCTATTTCATTTTTTTGGTGTTTCCATGGTTGATAAATCTTTCACCTTGGAAACTGAATAGTGTGCTATCTCTCACAAGGGTTACTTTCTCAGTTCTTGCATAATATCTCTTTTCTACAACAACGTCTCTTGATATAATTTGATATATCCCTTGTTTTCATCACTGGGGGGAAAGGTATTATTTTAATTCTTACTTTATCTAAGGATTTACTTTCCCTAGCTTAGTGGCATTTGTTTATTATATAACATTATTTCCTTATAAAGATGTATGCTTTTGAATATGGATACCCTCTTATACAAGAGATGATAGTTCTAGGTCATCACCTCTTCTTTATTTTACAAAGTATGCTTTTGATAAACTCTTTCCCTTTCTTTGGTTAGAGTTTGACTCCTTCATTCTGAGATTCATCTTTCTCTACATCACAGGGGGCCTGATGATTGAATCTTTGGTCCCTCTTTTCTTTAGAAGATGAAATTTTATCCTAAGCACTCCTCTATGGTGGGGGTCGTGTTGATATGATCTCTTCCTTGTGGAGGATCCTTTTTTCCATAAGTGACATATCCATTTCATGATTATCTATGCTCTTAGAGGTAAGGGTCAATACTCTTTGCTAAGGATATAGTGTATATTATTGTTAAGCTGGATATCTCCTTACCTTGTGAAGTAGGTATCCTCTTTCTCTTCCTTATCCTGTCTAGTAGGTAGTAATGATAAGGAGGGGGGCATATATAGGATCTCCCTTGTACTATAGTTTATATTAATTTACATTTTGCAATATGCTAAATCCTCAGAAGGTAACGCACATAAGTTTCTAAATCCTGAAGGGACACACATTTTTACTTTTATGTTTGCTAAATCCTCGTAAGGTAATAGACGTAAGTTGCTAAATCCTGAACAAATATGCACCATTTTAAATTTTACAATATGCTAAATCCTTGGAAGGTAATACACATAAGTTGCTAAATCCTGAAAAGACATGCATTTTATATTAATAGTGATATAAGAATGTGGATCTATGGATATTTTCAAAAGCTGTCAGAAGACGCATTACATTTACAAGAATAGTTTATGGGTGAACCTATTGGACTCTCCCTCCTTGGTGATTCATGGTAAGGTGGGCATGTTACTAGGTGAGGTAATCACTATCTCTTTTCTCTCTTATTCACTTTCATGCTAGTAGGATTAGATCACGAAGCTATGTTATCTATAGTGTTGCTCTTGTCTTGCTTATGTAATCATGTATGCTTCCTACGATTGATTTATCTTTACTTCCATGTATGTATGGTGAGTTATAATCCTTGGTTTAGGGGCTCATGTCCTAGACTTAGTGATTTTCTACCTCATTGCGAACCACCAGAGTCTTTCTTCTAACTTTACCAAAATCATGTTCAATTTCTATACTTCCGCTAAAGTGGGGGCTTAATGTATCGTCTTAAAATGGAAGCACTTCCATGATAAGAATGTTTATCCCTCCTTAGGGGATGATTTTGACCACTATCATACTATCCCCTCATTTTTCCATCATCTCTTTCTTCTTTTCCTATTTAGGACCCTAATTGGGCCTCTCTGGGCACCTTCTATCCCACCTGGCATATTTTCGAGGGGTTCTAACCCCCTGGGTCAAGGTCTACCTTGACCTTGACCTAGGTCAGGGTTGACCTTGACCTTGACCTAGGTCAAGTTCAACATCGACCTTGAGCTGGGTCTTGCTTTCAAATCTGAAAACTTGTCAGCTCCCGGAGGTCATAAAAAATTCATTTTCCCACTTTTGGGTCGGTTGTTTTGGGTTTTGAAGTGAAAAATCCTAAATTATACTTAATATATGTCCTTTTTTAGGGGAATGGGTCTAATTGGAATTTAATTATCCTATGTTGGCCTCTTTAGAGGATTTTTCCCTAGTTTCATATAAAAGGAAGTCTTTCTCTCTCATTTTCTCTAAGTCTTCTAAGTACAGAAAAGCTCTAACCAAGATTTTGTCAAGAAGAAAAAGGTTCAAGCATCCATAGTTCTACATGTTTCCAATCTCTCAAGGTGTTCAAGTCTTCCTCTCAAGCATTCAATTCCTCCATTGAAGATCAAGGATTCAAGCTTTCAAGCCTTTGAAGGGATTTGGTTACAACATTGAAGATTCATAATTCAAACCCTAGATCTAGCCATCATGGTGGTGTGATCTTCCTTCAAGATCCTTTGTGCATCCTCAACACTCATTCATTCTCCCTTAAAGGTGGATTTCAAACATACAAATCATTGAGGTTTATGGATTCTAAAGTCCATATTTTCATATTTACATACTTGCTTACATTGGCATACCTATTCAATATCATAGCTTCACTCTTAGATTTCATTCTACTACTTGCTACAATCCTATACTTAATTGATTTCAATGTTAATTCCTAAATCATGGTTTGAATAAGGCAAACCCCTCCCCCCCCCCCAAAAAAANAATAAGGCAAACCCCCCCCCCCCCCCCAAAAAAAAAAAAAAAAACCTCTTTTTATTGTAGGTACAGGTATAGGACTGCGGATTTGAGGGAAAATCTAGATACCCTTTTCGGCCAACTTTTAGGATCCGCGAACAGATTTTCTATCAAAGCTGTGTAGGTCAAGGTATATATTATTGGGTCAGGGGTGACATTTTTAGGTCAAGGTCAACCTTTTTCTCAAGATAGTGTGGGATCAAAAAATGATTTCTGGGTTTTGATTGTCTCTGCGTTTCTTTTCTAGATTAGACTTCAGATTTTCTAGAAACAGAGTATAGTCCCCCAAAAATAGTATTCTTTAGATCAGCCATATCTTAAGGTTATTACTTTTCTCCTATTCATTTCAATCTTTCTAAATCTATCACACATTCATTCCTTTCCATAAAACGGGAATTTAAGACTTTCGTCTTTGCTCTCATTTCCAAATGATTGATTCTTTTATGCATTGATCTTTTCTTGAGGATTAATCGATTTGGATCTCTCATTTGCATATCTAAGGATAGAAGGAGAATATCTTATTTACCCCCCTAACATATTTAAATGTAATTTATTTTATATTAAATGATCCACATTTATATATTCTACATTTTTAGATGTTATAGTTGGTATATGCCTATGTTTTAGGTCCATATAAGAATAAAAATCCCAATTGTATGACCATCTAATATATTCCTTCAATTAGATAAACTTTGCAAATAGCTACCCATATGAAAATAGCTGTAAGATTATTGATATATAAAAACATCAACAAAGAAAAACAACCATGCAATTAATTTAACAACCAAAATACCTACTTCATATACGTAAACATTCAAATTTCAAACATGATTTATACAGACCAAAGAACTGATCCCAAACATAATGCAATGTAATCTATGGAAACAGAGCATGGTAAAAAGGAATCCCATGTCTTTGGATCTACTCTCCAGTTGTAAAATCTCATATTACAGAATCCAATGTCGGTGAACATATTACAGAACTCTAATTAAGTTTGTATGAAATGGTAAAGTAAAGATATTTATATTGCATTATGGTAAATATCATAATAAATATATCAGAATCAATCATTACATAACAAAGATCACTTATATCTTTAATATTTTTGTGAACATTGTCAATTATAAGGAAGGACAACTAAAGTAACAATCCCTATATTTTATTTATAGGCAAAACAAGGCATCCTTACAGTGGTCTAAGATTGAGATCTGTAGGCTTCCCACATCCTTCTAGCTATTTCATCTAGAAACTTCTCACAATCATCTCTATCAGGCTAAATCATCCCATATGTCTCAAGCATTAGTACATCTATCCCGCCACGATCTGCATCCTCTTCCATTTCAACCTCGGATGGAACACCATTCTCTATCATGATGAATTTGTTTAGTAGGCAACATGCTAAAACAATCTTAGTTTGTGTCGTGATTTGATAATATGCCACATGCCTCAGGATAGGAAAATGCTACTTCAACATCCTGAATGTGTGCTCTATTGCATTTCTGAGTTAGGAGTGTTAGTGGTGAAACAACTCTTCTGGACTGTTTATCAGGTTTTCTCTTCAAAATTTCTTTAGATGATAACGTGTACACTGATAAGGGGTAAGAAAGCCTGGTACATTTGGATATCCAACATTGACTAAATAATATTTCCCTACATGAAAAAATTATATTGTTATAACGTATGAAAATTTTACTATAGAATCATTATATAGTTAGATGTTGACATACCTAGTGGAACTACCAGTGGATATGCTATTGAGAGAGCCAAAGAAAGAACACAGTTATCTGCAGCAGACCCTTCCCAACCATCAAGGATGTACTAAAACTTATAATCAAACTAAGTCACTCCCATAACATTTTGCGACAACTTGCCTTTTATATCACGATATTTGGCTTGTATGTCCACATCGACAGTGACTGTTATATGGGATTCATCGATTGCTCCAACACAATCCTATACAAAGAAAATTTATAATCAAATGAATGTTGTACTAATCAGAGTAAGACTCAAGAAAATAAACATGTAAAAATACAATATATACCTTGAAGTATGGATCAAAACTGTTCTTCCCACTAAGTTATAGAGGAGTGTTTGGACCAGGGGGTAACAAAAAATCAGCATGGAGTGCTAAGACAGTCGTCAAGAATTTTTGGAAGTGTCGGCTTACTGTCTCTCCAGAGTGCCCAAAGTTATGAGAAATCTTACAATTCCTCAGATTGTGGCCTAAGGTATGTAGGAACATCACTAGTTGTTCTTATAACATAATGTGTAGTGTATCCCTAATGCTTTCTTTTTTACTAATAATATTAATGGCTAGTTTAAATAAGGCTCTTCTACTCATACGGATTTGGTCATGACAATCTGTGTCATTGGAATAGATTTTACACATATAGAAAGGAATTGGATCTCATTGGCACCTACGCCTTTGTCCTCTAGGTTCATCTAAAACTGTTGCTATGGCTATTGCAAGGGTGGCTACAACAACTACATATAGACAATGAAGTCTGGTCTTGCTGAGTATAAGTGCTTCAACAATTTCAACGTGAAATCGATCCATCAATGACTTCGTGAACTGCAAGCAATATTAACAAATATCTATAAATCAAAGCTCATCTAGTAGATGTATTGAGGGAAAGAGAAACATGCTATGAAAAGGAAGTACAAAGCATGGTCACATGTCAATTATATATTAAATAATGCCACAAGTGCAAACAAGATTCATAATACTATTACAATATTAGTTGAGCTACATAGTAGTAAGAGTACAGTTGCATTATGAATATACATTTAGGGTGACACCATACATTTATACATTTTTACCCTTTTTGCCATCGTTCCTGCTTGAAGATTCTCTTAAAATTGCATGTTTTAGAATGCTCCTGTAGATATTGTGGTTGTATCTAACCACGTGAGCAAGCATGTATAATGTGGAAACAAAGAAATTGCATTGAAACTGTTCGACAAAATGCTTACCAGTGAAAGATGGGTTTTTGTCAAATTTTAATAAAAGAAAATGTCGTTGTAAATATGTGCGCAGAATGTGTAGGAGTAGAGAAGTTATATCGGCAGAAGTTTTAGACCCGTGGCTCCATTGTCCTTGCTCATTATAAAATGTTTGTCTAAGTTCGTGGTTTGAAATATTCTCGAAGGTTTTCTTGCAAAACATTAACCAAAGATAAGGCACCTGAACTGTTTGAAAAATTACCTCTTGCTAATGTCGATTTCGCTGATTGATGATGCCAAATTATGGAGTCATTGGTAATGTGACAATTTTTTTGACAGAATACCATGGATAGATACAATCTCATGGATGATTTCAAAGGATGCAGGGTACTTGAAACGTTTGAAAAATGTTTCAAAAAAGAATTGATATGAAAAGACGAAGATATTGCACAAAACTATTTGATAAATTTTCTCATCATTAAAATCCAAAAAGAAAAATTCCAACTATGAGTAAAAGGAAACATCCTTTTGTGAGGTGTACCATTGTATAAAGTTGTAAACATTGGCCATTTCAGTTTTAGTAAATCAATGCGTTTCGGATTAACATATGGATAAGGAAATAATTGGTGAAGTTCACGGTTTGCAATACTTTTCCCATTGTCATAGATAGTATTTCGAACCAAAGGATTCCAGCAACATGAAATACAAATATCAAGGGTATGAATTTATGTATGTGCTTGAAATAACTCTTCCTCAAATTTCAGATACAAATTTGGGAAGAAAGGGACATCATAGTTTTAAAAGTTTTTGGGATAGTACATGGAAGAAGGAAAAAGGTCTTATTTTTCAGAGAGGATATTCGAAAGTGGTTTGGCTCATGTAGCAGGGTTTCCCGTATCAATGCAATGTGAGGAGTTGGTTCTTGAGTGCATAAAATGTTACAATATTGAACCGAGGGAAGTTAGAATAATTGATGACAAATTAATTGTTAAGTTGGATAGTATCTCCTTCAGAGGGAATCTTGTAGCCATCATAATTCATGAGATGACAAATCTTTGAGTCATATTGTTGGATAGTTTATGAGTGCCCTATTTCATACCTCCATGCTTGTGAACATGCCTAACATATCATTTCCTCCTATAATATCTGTCAAAGATCACATGAAACGACAGACGCCAATACCCATTTCAAAGCTCCCAATCTCATTCAAAAGCTTGAATCATCTTTATCATTGTAGATTTGTATTTGCTAGAGAGCTTCAAAACCAAATCAACTCTCCGTAGATCCCTACTAATAACGTTTCCCATAAAACATATTTTATTGAGACATGTTTTCAAAAATCTCACGTCACTATATATCTAGCATGGAAACGACTATTACAGATTCATTTGCGGAACATTTCAGAGCTCCTTTCTACTAATCCATTGTGTGTAAATCTACTTTTAATGGTTTATTACGTCTTTGAGATCGACACGGGTAGAACAATGAAAACATGGGTTGTGGAATTTGGAGTTATGCCTTGTTACAAAAACCCGTGCACCATGGTTGGGATATCTTTATAAAGGAAAAAATTCCTTCTATACTCTGGGTTAGCGATATTTTTCAAAAGGGTGTGAATCTGGTCCTATGAAAAGCATGTTGCCCTAGTATATTGTCCCTTTATGTGATAGAAGCTTTCAGGCCATTCCTCTACAACTGGTTTGTAAAATCTTCGCTTGGCTTGAATCGTTTGTCTTTTTACTTTAATGAGGCTCTCAAATTGATAGATAAATTGGTAAAGACTTTGTCTAAGGATTTACTTGCAGCAACTGTAATGTCGGGTTAGCTATTGCTACTAGTTTGTAAACGTTATTCTAAGAGGGTGAGCTTTGAACCCCAGAAGACAATTTTGTTGTGTTGATAGAAAATTGAATATTTTTAGGAGTTAAGCACACGAACTTACCATGTCTACGCGAGCTAGTTGCAGAGCGCATCCATTGTTAAGAAAATGAAGCCCACAATATTCGTGTGATGGATGATGGAAATGCTGAACGGAATGAGGAAAACATTGTCGCCATTTCTTGCCCAAGAATCTTTGAAGGAGCACAAGATTGTAGAGTGATTTAATGTTTTCTCTTGTTATTATTTGCTAGTAAAGATGCAACCACAAAGAGTGGACAAACCAAGGTACATAATAAAGAGGGCATGGGGAAATCCACAACCCACAAAGTCCACAACAAAGGTACAGAGATATAAAAATCCTCAACACAACATTGTACAGATCTAACCAAGGAATAATAATGGAGATGATATTCTATGGTGTTTCTTCCCAGATTTTAAAATAAGAAAGATGGAGAAATAGTGGGAAAGAGCCACAATTTTTTATCAAGAATATAGCCAAAGGAAATATAGAATGCTTCAAATTCCATACTTGTAGAAGCCACTAGCTTGAGTATGCAGGAAGAAATATAGAATCTGTATGTTGATCTTCAGTGAAAATCCCTGCAAAATCTCCAAACCCATCTTCTCATGGAGCGACAGACATATTGACGAAAATCCAAAGCATAAAACAATTTCACAGAAGCCCCGATAAATGGGAATGTATTTTCCTTCCCAAAATAATACTCTCAATTCCAATTCCAATTTATAATTCTAATTCCAGGGTCTAAGGTGGAATTTTGGAATGCTTAAAAGGGTCCAAAATTAGAATTCACATAAACCTATTCTAATTTTTTATTTTGGAACCAAACACTAAATTAGACAATTCTCGAATTTGAAAATGCCAATTCGTAGTCAATTCCATGAAACAAATGGGCCCTTAAGGAAGGTTTTGTCAACTCTCTTAACTTTTAACAGATTGTAAATTAAAACCATGAGACCTTGATGGGAAGCATGGTCCCCATTAGGGTCTTTCGGCAAACTCCTCATAGACTATCTCATAGAGCTAAAGAGATAGTATGGAATACTACTTTTTTTGTCATATAAAGTGATTTAAAATTAAAAAAATGATGCCCATAGGTTCAAGAGAACCTACCATCTAGAGTGATGTAGATGATAGGTACATACAAAATGAAATGCCAAGGGTGACTGATTTTTTTGGGGTTATGGTACCTACCAACCCTTTTGACAAGTTTGCCTACTTTAGTGTCATCCTGATCAGGAAATCTATCTAGATCTTTATCTGAGATACTTCTTTCATGGTAGAATTTCATACCAGTAGCCTCGGCGATCAACTCTTCTATGACTTCAATCCACTACTTTTCAAAGAAACTCTTCCCATTCTTCCAATTTTTTTATGAAATACTTTGAAATGGCAGGATTACGACCATGAAGCCTTTCCATGTAAACTATAAGACCACCTTTCTGCACAATTTTCCAGACCTGATCATTATGTCTCCATCATTTGTAGCTCATCGGCTCATATCTCTTCTTGTTACCACCCATTTTACTTCTCTTAGATTCATTGTCACTCTTCACTATACACATAGAACTAAAACCCTTAATCTTATCTGTCTTAACACTCTTCTTCAATAACACCCATAATCTGTGAGAAGTGGCATTGTGAAAGTGATCAATAGTATTAGAAATGACAGAGTCATAATTAATCCTTTCAAAGCTCAACATCTTTGGACCATCATTAATTAATTCCATTTCCATTCTTTAATTACCATAGATACGCTCCTTCAAAATGAAAGATTTAATATTGTACAAGAGATCCACTTCAGCTCACCTAGTTGGCTGCCCAATATGCAACTCCTTTCGCTTCATGATAAGCATGGCTTATAACACACCTTTTCATATTTCTTATAATCTCTCTAGCACCTTGCATAATGTTCTCAATCATCCAAGAGGGAGGTGAAACATTATTAAAACACTTAACAATGTTCAAAGAGTCCCTTTCTAACCAAAGTGTTTTGCAATTGGACTCCTTAGCAAGCACTAGACCTTGGTAAGCCTTCATGGATTCCGCAACATGATTGTTTTGAATACCTATAGGAATAGGCCTAATATCCCTACATATTCCTTTTTCATCATGAAGAACAACACGACACCCTACATTTCCAAGGTTTCCTTTAGAGTCCCCATCGAAGTTCACCTTCATCCACCCAATCGGGGGACATTCCCAAGCAACCTCTTCCCTAGGATTTCTTTGATCATAATTTTTAACTTCTATTCTCCAGCTTTATAAAATTTCAATATCCCCCACCACCTTAGTATAGGGAATGCTTTCCCTAATTTTATAGTTTTCAATAATCAATCTCTTGGTTTTTTCAAATAAAATTTTGGGATGGGTAGAAACCTCTCTGAAAATTCTATCATTGTTCACAAAGATAATATCTCATGAACTAAACAGACTTTGACCATCCCAAGGGAAAACCCAATCTAGCTTGAAGATTTTCATTAGAAGAGGCTGAATATCTTCAACAAAGGGACAATGGATGAGCAAGTAGTTAACTGACTCTTCCTCCTTCTTGCAAAGAAGACACATGTTAGGAAAACACATTGTTAAGGCCTTAAAATATCACCCTAATTCAGGCATTACGACATACTAATATCTCATGGTAACAATGGAAACCTTCCTAAGTTGTGGGTGGACTCTGATTAAGAAGGAATCTCCAGATTCTAGGCCGATTCTTATTGGATTTGGAATATCACCTATGGTTGATCTCTATTTTGGGAAAGGGGAAAAAATAACTAAAAATTGAATAAATAAACTAGAAGTTGATACACCAAAACAGGATTCAGACTTATTAGAATTTCAAACTAGCATCTATAAGACACACACTACTGAGATCTGCAACAACATTCACTACTCAACGTATACATTGACCTAAAACTCACTATTAGGGTTTGTACCACAAACAATGATAATCTACCAAGAAACATACAAATTCTACAAAAGGTTATACTTGACAACCTAGAATAGGAATTGAACCAATTCTCTAATCTATGCTGCAAAACACATTACACTTAAATGCAGAAATGTTGAAAGGATTGAAAGTAGAAATCAGAAAAAATGTGAATAATGGGAACTTGCTTTATTCTCTTCAAAATCTGCAAATGGTTACATGGAATGGTACAAAACATGCCAAGGAATATGTTACATTCACTTGAAACACAATTTGCATCAAAAGTGAACTGATGGCTACAAAATGTATGCTAAAGGTACAAAGGAAAAACAATGTTCACTAAGGTACCTTCTCCCTAAATTCTGAACTCCTAAAAATGAGAAAGAAGCTTAGATATATAGCCCTTCATGGATAATTTCAAAAATCCAATACCCTCCAAAAAACCCTCCAAGTCAGCAAGACACCCTAATTTTTAGGCATAATACATGCCCTAAACCTAGCCCCTAATGTTGGCATTTTTGAATTACATCTTTTACAAATTTAATACCAACATATACAAAACTATATCAAACGTAACAAATCACAACCCACCATATACAAAAAACCCTAACCTCATCACATATACCCTAAACATGCCAAAAACCCACACATGAAAAGGCCAACATGACCAATATCTATGCACAAAATATCTCCATCTTTCGTGGCATAGCTGTGTTGTCGTGGCAGTTGGGAATAGTTGTCATGCATTGCAATTGGTCTGAAGCATTTACTTATTTAACAACAGATTCCAAACTCTATCAAAACTTGGAGTTTTTGGGTTTTTGCACTTCATTTTCATTTGAGAAAGATGTAAGGGGTTTGAAACCCTAATCCATGGCACCGCCTTGCTGTGAACATGGAATTTTTATGGCCTCTCTACTACTTCTCTATGCTTGGGTTGTCAATATACAAGTCGATACTGTGATGTGGGAGTTGTGTTGTTGCTATTTTGTCTCCTCTTTCTGGTCTTCAGGCTTAAAAATAGCATTCTTTGTGTCTTGACTCCATCTTTGTCTGCAACCATGAGTTAATCATGGAGCTCAAGCTCCAACTAGAAGTGTGTAATGCAATGAAGTTTAACGAGCTTGAGCTCTTTGAAGTGGAGTTCATCATTGTTGGTGTGAACAAAAGCTCGGGCTCTTTGCAATTATTTAGCACTGGAGTTAACAGAGCTTGGGCTATCTTCTACACCATGAGATTTCTTTTGTCTTTGTCTTTGCATGCCATAATGTATGGCGTTGTTTGTGCATAGCTTTATGAAGCTTGGGCTCAAACTTGCCACTTCTCTGCATGCAAACTTATAGATAAGTTACTCTCTACTTTCTACTCACTCTTCCTTTGTTGTTCTTCACTTGAACATGTTGTTGTATTAGATAGTCTTGAAATACTCCAGTTGTGGGCTCTGGCTTTAATGGGTCTCCATCTTTTCTTTCCATGATTCTAGGTTATTACTTTTATGCTGTTATCTTTGCTCATTGTCGACTTACTATTTAAAATACCCACATAAGATTTTTTTTTAAAATTTGGAAGTCAAGCTTCATTAATGTTGATGTCTGCTATTAGGAACGATTGCATCTCTTCGTGTTGCCTTCTTGGGGTTTCTTTGTGTTTGTCGACAGTGACCAACATGGTGTGTGTTTTGTCACCACTCTTTGTATGTCTGCATTTTTGTTGAATTTTGTCTTGTTTGTGGTCTCATAGTACTCATGTTTAAATTAATACCACTACTGAGATAGAGAGCTCAAACTATTATTGTACTGCCACTATTGTAACCAAGATTTCAACTCGAGCCTCTTTGTCGGCTCCTCCACTAGATATTTGTCATTTATGTCTTCATGTTGTCTTTTGTGAACACCATGTTTGAACACCCACTGTCTATGATAGAGAGCTCAAACTATTTTTTCCATTATGTATAATGTATGAAGTTATTACATTACATGATCTTTCCTTTGGAAAAATAATGACAAGCATTACATACAGTTATCACTTCCAATGAGAATGTTGTTCATGGGGTTTGAGCACAGGCTCCTGACACCCATGAATAACATTGTGAAATAGAGCTCAAACATTTAAAATGCATATTTCTTTTCATTTGAACAGTTCTGTTATTTTATTTTCATATATGCATATACACTATTATTTGAACATCCATAATAACACTATCATTTGATTTCCATTCATAATTACATTTGATAATAACTAAATGAAACTATTATTCACTTTTCACTCTTTCATATGGCACTGTCTTTTGAACATGAATAACAACAATGTCATTTACTTTCTGCTCTTGACCAAGCACTGTGTTTGAACACACATCCAACAACATTAAACAATAATATTTTTACTTGAACATGTATCTAACAACATTAAATAATAACACTATTTACTATTTCATCTTGTTATATAATAGTGTTCATAAAAACAACATTAGGATGAACTATTTGTCTGATGGTAATAGTGTTTGAACTCTGTATATGCACTTTTCAGTCTGACAACGCTACAATTTAGTTCTTTTGTGAATGCACATTACTTTATAACAGCATTACTATTATTTCTCCTCTTTCAAATATACGTTGTTATTTGATGTGATCCATATAGGCATACTCATTTGATAACATTGATGCACACCTATTCTTTGTATATGCATAACTGAAACCTTGATAAACATTAGCATACATATTTCATGTGCATAATTCATTTGATAACAGTAAATGACCACTCTGGTTATAATATCACTTCTTGTTAATGCATAATAGTAGTCATCCTTGTTCAAACAAAATTACAAATTACCTTTATTGTGCACTAAAGGAACAACAGTGTTACCTTATCATTTGATTGCAAGTAGTGATTCATCTTCTTCTTTTCACATCTCTTCTTTGTGCTTGATCATCCATTTCAATTTGGAGAATCCTTTCACTACATATGCATCTATCGGCAACATTACTATACTCTGCATATTTGTATCAATGGTATTAGACTTATAATAGCCCACATGCACCTTGTACCCACTATTATGAAATGCATCTCTCCTTCTTCTGCACCATTCCATTCCTGAACTCATGAACTCTTATCATTCTTTCATCTTTAATAATGCATCTTGTGAGGTTCAAGCATAGGCTCATGACACTCACTATACTTTTCTTTCTTATCTTCTACTAGTGAACACATAGATCATATTTCTTTCTTCATCTGAATGCAATTATGCTTATTCTAATTGCACACATCACCAAATCAATATGTTAGGTTAGTGAACATGACCAACTAATCAATCTTTGTGTGTGAACTTGCCATGTGTAATGACATTCATGCATGAATGTTGGTTGACTGATTGTGTTCACCATCTTAACATATTGATGTTCTGAAAAAGGTTTCTGAGATACAGGAATTAAGTCCCTTTAATTCAGATTGCTCATTTTACAAACAACAACTCTTTTAGAATGTAGAATGATAACCATTGATAGTAAAAGGTTTGATGGAGTTATGTCTCTTTAATACTATTATTTAGTTGATGTAGATTCATACTTTTACATTGTATTGATATTATTGGTAGATTTGCAGTTCTGAAAGTCTGATTTTTGTATGTTGTTTTAGGTTTCCATGCATTTCTTAGATCTAATTTGTATCTAACACCTTTTATTTCCATGATGTAGGACATGACCCTAAGACCTAGAATGCAGGAGTTGATAGGACCAAACTTGGACAAAGGACATGAAGACTTGGACAAATTTTAGACAACCAGATCCCATATTACAAAGTCAACTTTTAGAAGGTAATGCATGGACCCCTACTTATGCTTCTATCATGCTTCCTTATATGCAATTTCCTCTAAGTTTCAATATGAAAGATGTAATATGGAAGGAACATTTGCTTATTACATTTAGTTTGAATCCACAATTTAATGATCAATTATGAATTTGAAAATTGGAATATGATCAATACTTAGAGTATAATGTAACTGATAATATGAATGCAATAGAAATGTATTTCATCTTCATTAGTTGAACAGTAATGTTAAAGAGGTGTACCTTCATGCAATTTTTAGTTGTTTATGATGATCATCCTACATGTACAAATTTAGGGTAACAATTCTGGCAACTTTTGTTGGATGTCTCCCTACTAGACATGAACTATAAACCTTGTCCATTGGGCAATGGAGTCAAAACCAGAACATACAAATGCAACCTTATTGAAATGAAAATGAAACCTAAACTAAGGACTCATGCAACCTAAAGACACCTAGTGCTTGACAGCACTTATTGAAATGAAACCTAAGTTAGAAAGTACTAACCCTCAAAGCAAAGCTTGAGGAAGATCCCATTGATTGGGATAGGTAGGACCTATCGATCTGTGGTGGATAGATGAAAGGCATGGTTCTCTTTACATTTAGTGATGAAAAATTGGCCTGACCAAAAATTGTCAAACTTATTATGCTGCCCTGGTCTACTTTTTAGCACATCCCATTTAAGAACTAGGTCACCCTCCTTGAACTCTCTAGGTGTAGCCTTCTTGTCAAAAGACCTCTTAGTTTGATTTTTCCTTAGTTCAATATTATTTAAGGTTTTACTCCTTTTCTCCTTTAGCTGTCACTAGGGGCTCTTCATCTTTAATTAGAGGCTCAAGAGGCTCTTCCTCTTTAAATAGAATCATCAAATCAGCTAATTGTAGTGCTAGAAACTTAGTAGAAATTGGTAACCTTGTTTCCTTACCATAAAACAATACATATGGAGAGCTTCTAGTGGTCTTCTTTGGTGTAATTTTGTCTAGCCATAGTTTTGCCTTGAGTTTTGAATGCCAATCCCTCTTGTTCTCTTGTACAGTCCTTTTTATAATCCTTATGAGGTTCTTGTTAGTAGACTCAGCAAGTCCATTACCTTGAGGGTAATAGTTAGATGATGTATTCAGATAAATCCCATTTTTAACAACCCATTATGTTATTCTAGAACCAACAAAAGCCAATGCATTATCTGAAATAAATGATTGAGGTACCCCAAACTAGGTTATAATATCTTTATAGAAATTGAGAACACCAAATCCAATTGATTCCTTCAATGCAATAGCTTCGGTCCATTTTGTAAAGTAGTCTGTAGCAGTCAAGATCCATTTTTGACCTGCACTAGAATTAGGGTTAATGAGGCCTATGAAGTCCACTCCCCACTTGAAAAATGGCTATTCAACAATGATAGGCTTTAGTGGCAATGTTGTTAGCCTTTGTTTTCCTGCAAAAAGAGCACATTTTTGACATATTCTTTCCCAAGAATGGGCATCCTTAAATAGATCAGGCCAATAATAGCCTGCCCTCAATATTTTCCAAGTTGTAGTCTTAGGATTGAAGTGTCTTCCACATGATCCATCATGAAATTCAGATAAAAATTCTTTGAACAACAATATCAATACATTTCAGCAACATTCCAGAAAATTCTTTTCTATAAAGCATACCATTTATCAAAACATAAGGAACAGATTGCAATCTAAAATACCTCCTTTTGGCTTTATCAAAATCAGTAGGACATTGTCCAGTTTGCAGAAATATTCTCATATCAGCCAACCAATTTTCTGGTTGGTCATTAAGTGTAGGGTTATCTTGAAGTAACAAAAATTCATTGTTTCTATCAGCTTCTTCCTCCTTTTCTGCCATTTGTGCACACAAACCCTTTCCTTTGATGAGCTTGGTTACAACAATATGCACATGATATTTCATAACTTTTGTGATCCATCCTACTATCTTTTCATTTACATCTTTGTTCAACAGAAACTCTTTAATGCTAGGATATGCAACCATTAGATGAACTTTATTTCTAGCAACAATATGTTTAAACATCTTTAAAGATTTGCTAACAGAAAGTACATGTTTCTCAACAAAAAATGTATCTTTGTTCATAGTCATTCATTCCTTTACTGAAAAATGCAACTATCTGCTCTAAATTTTCATTATTTTTCTGCACCAACATAGCTAAAACAATATCATAGCTTCCATAAGCATATAATATAAAATATTTTGAAAAATTAGAGTTAGCTAATGTAGGAGCTGATGATAGGGCTTGTTTGATTTGCTCAAAACTTGATTTTCCCTCCTTAGTCCAGCTGCAAGGAACATTATTTTTTAGTATTGTAGTTAATGGCTTTAATAGATCAGAAATGTCTGGAATAAAGCGTCTAACAAATTTTATTCTGCCAATAAAAATTTGCAGCCCCTTCTTATGTTTTGGTAAATATAAATCTAGAATTGAATGGATCCTTTCATGGTCTATCGTTGTACCCTCCTTTGAAACTTGATACCCTAAAATTTTACCTTCACAAACTGCAAAAACTGATTTTTTTAGGATTGAGAGAGATTCCAAACTCTCTGCATCTTTGAAGCACTTGCCTTAAATGGCCTATATGTTGATCTGCAATTTTTCTGTAAATAGTAACTTCATCCAAGTAAACCAAAACAAATTTGTGCATCAAATTTTAAAAATCCATGTCCATAGCCTTTTGGAATGTGGCTCTTGCATTTGATAAACCAAATGACATTCTTTTGTGTGCCATTATTTCCCATTTAGTGGTAAAGGCTGTTTTAAATTGATCTTCCTGCTTCACTAATACTTGATTATACCTAGAATAACCGTCTAGAAGGGAAAACCTTTTAGAACCAGATACTTACTATAATATTTGTTCCATGGATGGAAGAGGATTTCTATCTTTCAGAGATGCCCTATTAAGGTCTCTAAAATCTACACACAATCTAATCTCCCCATTTTTCTTCCTCACTGGAATTATATTTGAAACCCAAGATGTACGTTTAATTGGGAATATTATCCCACTATCCAATAGTTTATTCAACTCTTTAAGCATTAGGGGCTCTAATTTGGGGTTAAATAGCCTTTGTCTTTGCCTAATTGACATGGAATTGGGCACTAATTCAATGGTGTGTTGGGTCAATTAAGGGTCAAACCCTTTTAAATAAGCATAATCCAAAGAAAAAAACATCACTAAATTCTTTGAATAAAGCAATAAGAAGTTCCTTATCTTGAAGAGAGTTAACTTTACCAACCTTTAAGAACTTGTCTCTAAATATTTCTAACTCCTCATAAGGATCTTCCTTGATGAGAATGCTAGTTTTTTTCTTCTTGAACTAATCATCTAAATTAAAGATGGACTCCAAACTAACTAGTCCTTTTGGAATCTTTTTTGACATGAGTTGTATGATCTGGTCCTCAAATTGTTGTTTTTCTTTGCTTTCCTTAGGAGCTACAAAGATAGTTGTTTCTGCCATAAAACTTAAGATCTGTTCATCAATATTGAAAACTTACTAATTAACTTTTTTATCCGGAATGTATGGCCTAACAATAAATTGAATATGAGATTGATCAGTATTTACAGCTTTATTATTAGAAATTTTAACTTAGGCACCAATAGCAGAAAGTCTATCAACATGCTATTTTTTATCTCTAGGTAGAGAAATCAGATTGAATGCATCAAAATCAGCTCAAATATATGATATTATAGATTTATATAACTTTTAGAGATCATTCTTAACATCATTGAAAATTCTCACCTGATTGACCACCAATTCACTATCCCCAAATGCTCTTAAACATTTAATATTTATTTTTCTTGCCCACTCTAAACACTGTATCAAACCTTCATATTCAGCCACATTGTTAGAAAAAGGGAAAGATAATCTGAATGCAGCATGATATTGTTGGAATAATGATACATTTGGCATCAGTGAATGCACTTAGTGAAAACACTTATTCGGTTTTGAAGTGCTTACCGAGCTCATCACTCAGTCTACAGCAGTTACCGAGCATTCAGTAAAGATCACAGATCAAACAGTTCAAACCGAGCAGTAAAGCAGTTACCGAGCACATGAGAAGAACAGCAGTTACCGAGCAGACGGTAGTCACGGAGTCATCAGACTGAAGATAACCGAGAAGTCAGTTTCTACCGAGTCACCAGTGTTTACCGAGTGACAATATGTTTACCGAGTAACAATATATTTACCGAGTCACCACAGCTACCGAGTTCCAAGCTA
>MU225489.1:1095240-1112457 GCA_018584345.1 Thuja plicata | reverse complement strand
ATTGTATGTTTGTAAATCCTCTAAACAAGGTGGACCTAGCAGTCCAAATTGCTTCTAACAGGGCAGATCATCAGAAGTGATCATTGTAAGCCTTAACCGGCCAAATTTATACTGCAGTACCAAAGTTTTGTGGGTACCATCCCCACCCCAGTTTTACTTTCTATTTGGAAGGTTTCTGGGTTACCAANNTTTGTGTTATGTGTTATGAATGATTACATTTTCATGTTTGCAGTAGATCAGATGAATGAATGGTTAAGTAGATACAAGTGCAGAAATATAATAAAAGTTTTAAGAGTTACTGATTCACCCCTCCCCTCTCAGTAACTCTGTTAGTCCTGAATATTTCCAACAGATATTTGTCACCATTAGGAGACAAGCATAACCTTTGCACCAGCTCCATCCTTTTTTCTAGATCCATCAAAATATAAATCTCAAAGTTGATTAGGCTATTCTAAATCAGCATCGTGTGATTTTATCAAGTTAGGCATAACAGGATTAGATTTTTGAAATCACATAATTACCGAAACTAGCATCATAAATAACACTATCTTGGTTACCAAAGGCATTTCTAGTCACCCAATCATCCAAGAATATTTTAGGTATGCCTTTTATTTGAGTATAAAAAATTGGATAATCTTTAAGATCATCCGCATTATGATCACACAACTAGCATTAATATAGCTTGTAATATATAACTCTATGCGATGTTTGGTCAACAATTCTTATTTTATGGTCACTTTTACACCATATCTTGTCCTAAATAGTATGTGAGACCAATTAGATGAGAAATATCCTCCTATCTTTGCAGTAAAATCCCTAGATAAACCTAGGGCAAAATAAGGAGGCAGATATATAACATAGATATCTTGCTGAATAGAGAAATTTAGCCAAGCATGCAGGGTAAAACTTGCATTTTTAACAACACCTAAAGTGTGGACTGATGAACTATCTAACTAAATAAATATTTTATCAAGAGGTTCATACTTCAAATCAAGTAAATCTATAATCTTCTTGGGCATTATTGTGCTGGTTGCACCACTATCAACCATGCAATTATGGAATAACACATAAAAAGGAGGTGGCTTAGTATTTGTAACTTTCTTACCATCCTTTACTGTTGTTCCTTGCACATCTGTAGCCCCTGAATTGACTAAACTTATCCTTGAAGGCTACTTTAGGGCTTGTTGTGAACTTGTTGTCCCTTTAGAGAACTCTTCCTTAATTAAATTTGCCTACCCTGGCATGGCTAAAGAATCCCACATAGAAATAGAAACATCCATCTTCTTCATATTGTCAATAATATTAAAAGGAACAACAAATTGTACTATTTGAGGAGATTTATCAATGATCTAATCTGTGTGCTTCTGATGTTGCTCCTTGATTGCAAGAGAGGAGTGTTCTTTTAGTATAGAAATAGGAGGGATGTGTGGTGATTGAGTTGTAGAAGCAATCTTAGCAGCTGATTACTCTATTTCTACAGCTCTCTTCTTAGCTCTAGTGTTTGCTAATACAGGTGAATCATTACTCACCCCACATAATTTGTCCTCTGGCCAATTGAGAAAAGAAGTGTCTGGAGCACCTAGATCAGGTTGTTGTTGAATCTCATTAATGGATGCATCTTGTTGTGAATCAATCACACTTTAAACCATTAGAGCCTCACTAAGCACTCCATTATTGCACTTTGACTTATTGTGTGGCTTCCCACAAGGTTAACACCACTCATATTTAGTAGAAAGGCTATTTTGGTTAGGAACTATATCCCTAAAAACATTAAGAGGTGTAGGATTATAAGTTCTATAAGGCCACTAATTCCAATTCAGCCTATTGGTATTGCTATTTCCTTTATATCACTGCTTATTAAAACTTGGTAAATAGGCTGGTTAGGCTTCTATAATGAGGAACTAGAAAACAAATTTTGCATATGGGCTATTGGATTTCTTTGAGCTTACTGCCTTTTAAGGTTTACCAACTCATTTCCAAAGGTTTGCAATTAAATTTCAATTTTTTCCTGGATGTCTTTTATGCTTTGCAGCTCATTAGAAGGGCTAACAGACATCATTTCTTGACTTTTAGGAGATAGAAAAGGTGCAAGAGGTGGGGTAATCATTGGCATATTAGACTGGATGCTAGGAAAGAAAGGAATAGGTGGACAAGGATCTATCTTTCCAGCCTAAATAAGACTATTATCTTCCCTAATTGCAATATCAAAAGCTTTAGTTAAAGAAGTCCCCCCCCATAGATTGGATCATAACTGAGATGTCACTATTCAGACTCTTAAGGAAGTATAAGATTGCATATTCAGCAGAGGGTCTTACCATGGAAGGAATCTTATTCCAAGTCTTTTGGAAGTGGAGATTGAAATCACTCATCTCTTCTTATGGAGCCCTTTTGATAGTAGTTAGTTGTTCCACCAAAGAAAGATTATCAGATTTATCTTCAAAAAAATTTTACAATTCCTCACCTAGTGCATCCCATGAAGCAATTGATCCAACTCAGAGAGTTAAGAACCATTCCAATGCTTTTCCCTTCAATGATGTAGCTAATATCTTCAAAGCTACGTCCTCCTCCATGATGTGATAAACATTGCAAAGAGATACAACATCTCTAATATGATAAATAGATGTTGTTTGTGCTTCTCCAATGAAATATGGTAACCCTTTCAAAGCTACGAATTGAATGTTGTTGTGATTAGAAATCCTGAAAGGGCTTCCCTAAATAAAAGGTACAAATGGAAACCTTCAAGCCATCCTTATTAGTGTTGTAGCTGAAATTGAACATGCTAGCTAATCTTCCTCTGCTGGTTGTTCAAGAACAACTTGAATTTGAAATGCTGGAGGACTTTCACAAGATTCTTGATCTGAATATTACAATTTAGCATAGTAGGAGGGAGGAGCTTAACTTCTTTCAGATCTTGTTTTTCTTGGTCTTCCTAGTTTCCTACCCCTTACTATAGGCTGAAAGGAGAGCTCCTTCGGACCTTTATGTTCGCTTTATAAGGTTATTCCTCTCCTAGTATGTGATAGCTATAACTACTCAAACTCTTTTACACTCCTTGTTTGGATTATGTTCATGTATCACAAGGAGTCCAATCAGGCGTTCCAAATAATGTTAAGGCCTTGAAATATCACCCTAACTTGGGCATTATGGCATACTAATATCTCATGGTAACAATGGAAATCTTCGCGAGTTATGGGTGGACTCTGATTAGGAAGGAATCTCTAGATTCTAGGTCACTTCCTATTGGATTTGGAATATCACCTATAGCTGATCTCTATTTTGGGAAAAGGGAAAAGATAACTATAAATAGAATAAATAAACTAGAAGGTGATACACCAAAACTGGATTCAAACTTATCAAAATTTCAAACTAGCATCCATAAGACATACACTATTCAGTGCATAGGTTGACCTAAAACTCACTATTAGGGTTTATACAACAAACAGTGATAATCTGCCAATAAACATACAAATTCTAGAAAAGGTTATACTTGACAACCTAGAATAGGAATTAAACCAATTCTCTAATCTATGATGCAAAACACATTACACTTAAATACAAAAATGTTGAAAGGATTGATAACAAAACTCAAAAAATATGTGAATAATGGGAACTTGCTTTATTCTCTTCAAAATTGGCAAATGGTTACATGCAATGGTACAAAACATGCCAAGGAATATGTTACATTCACTTGAAACACAATATACATCAAAACTAAACTAATGGCTAGAAAATGTATGCAAAAGTTACAAAGCAACAAGTATGTTCACTAAGCCACCTTCTCCCTAAATTTTGAACCCCTAAAAATGAGAAAGAAGCTCAGATATATACCCCTTCATGGCTAATTTTGAAAATCCAATCCCCTCCAAAAAGCCCTCCAAAATAGCAAGACACCCTAATTTTAAGGCATAATACATGCCCTAAACCTAGCCCCTAATGTTGGTATTTTTGAATTACATATTTTACAAAATATAATACCAACATATTAAAAACTATATCAAACCTAACAAATCACAATCCACCATATACAAAACACCCTAACCCCATCATATATACCCTAAACATGCCAAAAATGACACATCCTAAGGTCAACATGACCAATATCTATGCAAACCATATCTCCATCATGTGTGGCATAGTTGTGTTGTCATGGAAGTTGGGAATAGTTGTCATGCACTACAGTTGGTCTGAAGCATTTACTTCTCTGATAGTGGATTCCAAAATCTATCAAAACTTCACATTTTTTGGTTTTTTGCACTTCATTTGCAGTTGGGAAAGAGGTAAGGGTTTCAAAACTTTAATCCATGGCGACACCTTGCTGTGAACATGGCATTGTTTCTAGCCTCTATTCTACCTCTCTATGCTTGGGTTCTTGATCAGGAACTCAACACTATGATGTGGGAGTTGTGTTATTTCTGATTTGTCTCCTATATGTGCTCTTTGGGCTAAAAAATAGCATTCTCTACGGCTTGACTCCATCTTTATCTCCAACCATGAGTTAATCATGGATCTTAGGATCCAAATAGAAGTGGTTAATGCAACAAAGCTTAAAGAGATCACACTCTTCGAAATGGAGTTCATCATTGTTTTTGTTGTGAAAAAAAGCTCAGGCTATTTGCATTTGTTTATCACTGGAGTTATCAGAGCTTAGGCTATCTTCTACACCATGGGATTTCTTTTATCTTTATCTTTGCATGCCATAATGTATAGCATTGTTTGTGCACATATTTATGAAGTTTAGGCTCCAAATCGACACTTATCTCCATATAAAATCACAGATATTTATTCTCTACTCTTTACTCACTCTTCCTTTGTTGATCTTCACTTGAACATGTTGTTGTATTAGATAGTCTTGAAATACTCTAGTTCTGGGCTCTAGATTTAATGGGTTTCCATATTTTCTTGCCATGATTCTGGGTTATTGATTTTATGTTGTTATATTTTCTCATTGTCCAATTACTGTTTAAAATACTCAGATAAGATTTTGTTGTTGATCTGGAAGTCAAGCTTCATGAATGTTGATGTCTACTATTAGGAACAATTACATCTCTTCATTCTGCCTTCTTGGGGTTTGTTTGTGTTTGTCAACACTGACCAATATGGTGTGTGTTTTTTCACCACTCTCTGTATGTATGCATTTTTTTTTAATGTTGTCTTTTTTGTGGTCTCGTAGTACTCATGTTTATATTAATACCACTACTGAGACAAAGAGCTCAAATTGTTATTGTACTGCCACTTTTATAACCAAGAGTTCAACTCGAGCCTCTTTGTTGGCTCCTCCACTGGATGTCTATCATTTCTGTCTTCATGTTGTCTTCTATGAACACCATGCTTAAAGATCTTCTTTCTGAGATAGAGAGCTCAAATTGTTATTGCCATTATGTATAATGTCTGACGTTGTTACATTCCATGCTCTTTCCTTTGCAAAAATAATGACAAGCATTACATACAGTTATCACTTCCAATGAGAATTTTATTCATAGGGTTCAAGCACGGGCTCGTGACACCCATGAATAACATTTTGAAACAAAGCTCAAACATTTAAAATGTATATCTCTTTTCATTTGAATATTTCTGTTATTTTATTTTCATATATGCATATACACTATTATTTGAACATGAATAATAACACTATCATTTCATTTCCATTCATAATGACATTTGATAATAACTAAATGACATTGTTATTCACTATTCACTCTTGCATATGGAACTATATTTTGAACATGAATAACAACACTATCATTTACTTTCCACTCTTGACTATGCACTATATTTGAACACACATCCAATAGCATTAAACATTAATATTGTTACTTGAACATGTATCTGACAACATTAAATAATAACACTATTTACTATTTCATCTTGGAGTATAGCAGTGTTCATAACAGAAGCATTAGGATGAACTATTTGTCTAATGATAATAGTGTTTGAACTCTGTATATGCACTTTTCAGTCTGAAAACACTGCAATTTAGTTCTTTTGTGAATGCACATTACTTTATAAAAACACTACTGTTATTTATCCTCTTTCAAATATGCACTATTATTTGATATCATCCATATATGAATACTCATTTGATAACATTAATGCACACCTATGCTTTATATATGCATAACTGAAACCTTGAAAAACATTAGCATACATCTTTCATGTGCATAATTCATTTCATAACAGTACATGACCACTCTAGTTAGAATATCACTTTTTGTTAATGCATAAAAGTGGTCATCCTTGTTCAAACAACATTACAAATGACCTTTATTTTTCATTAATGGAATAGTAGTGTTACCTTATTAATTGATTGCAAGTAGCAATTCATCTCCTTCTTTGCACATCTCTTCTTTGCACTTGATCATCCATTTCAATTTGGAGCATCCTTTCATTGCATATGCATCTATCAGCAACATTACTGTACTTTGCATATTTATATCAATGGTATATGACTTGTAACCACCTTCATGCACCTTGTACGAGCTATTATGAACTACATCTCTCCTTCTTTTGCATCTTTCAATTTCTGAACTCATGAACTCTTAGCATTCTTTCATCTTTAATAGTTAATCTTGTGAGGTTTGAGCATGGGCTCGTGACACTCATTGAACTTTTATTTGTTATCTTCTACTAGTGAACACATATATCACATTTCTCTCTGCATTTGTATACGTTTATCCTTATTTTTTTTGCACACATCACCAAATCAATATGTTAGGTTAGTGAACATTACCAACTAATCAATCTATGTGTGTGAGTTCCATGTGTAATTACATTCATGCATGAATATTAGTTGCCTGATTGTGTTCACCATCTTAACATATTGATGTTCTGAAGAAGGTTTCTCAGCTACATAAACTAAGCCCCTTTAATTCATATTTCTCATTTACAAACAACAACTCTCATACAATGTAGAATGATAACCATAGATAGTTAGATGTTTCATGGAGTTATGTCCCTTCGATACTATTATTAAGTTGATGTAGATGCATACTTTTCCATTGTATTGATATTATTGGTATATTTGCAGTTCTGAAAGTCTGATTATTGTATGTTGTTTTAGGTTTCCATGCATTTCTTAGATCCAATTTGGATCTAACACCTTTTCTTTCCATGATGCAGGACATGACCCTAAGACCTAGAATGTAGGACTTGATAGGACCAACCTTGGGAAAAGGACATGAAGACTTGGACATAGTTCAGACAACCAGCTCCCATATCAGAGAGTCAAATTTTAGAAGGCAATGCATGGACCCCTACTCATGCTTCTATCATGCTTGCTTTTCTACAATTTCCTCTAAATTTCAATATGAAAGATGTAATATGGAAGGACGATTTTCTTATTACATTTAGTTCTAATGCACAATGTAATGATCAATTATGAATTTGAAAATTGGAATATGATCAATACTTAGAGTACAATGTAACTGATAATATGAATGCAATAGCAATGTATTTCATCTTCATTAGCTGAACAGTAATGTTAAAGAGGTGTACATTCATGCATTTTTTAGTTGTTTACGGTGATCATCCTACATGTACAAACTTAGGTAACACACATAACTATTTTTTTGAGGTTAGAAAGAGTGAGGATCTTATTTTGAAGCATTATCGAGAAGAAAATGTTGATTTTAGGGGTCAGGCCTTTCATCCAGGCTTTGGGCCATAAGGGAGCTTCAAGACAATAAAAATGTTGATTGTAGGAAGAGGCCACAATAAAGTTACCATTAGTATTGAATTTCCAAATCAATTGATCTTCCTTATTGTTCAAAATGAAAGAATTGAGGGTTGTATTCAAAGTTGTAAGAGCAGGATCAATAGGGGAGAGGTCCTTCCACTGAACACCATCCCAATAGTCAGTAACTTTTGATCCTATATTGAGTTTAAAAAGGGAATCATAAGTTCCCCAAAGGGGTATATCTAATAAAGGAGAATAACTAATCCAAACATTCTCCCAAAAATCCACATTATAACCATTTCCCACTTTCCATATAACCCACCTCCTGATAAGGTTTTTATTTTTATTCACATTCTTCCAAATGAAAGATCCTTTAGGATTATCCTCATTGGCTAAGAAATTTTGGAGAGAAAGGAAGTTCCTTTTACATTTTTTGTTCCTTGCAATACTCCATTCTCCCTCTGATTTATAACTCTCCAACCAAGCTTAGCAAGAGGGGAAGCATTAATATTTTAAATTCTTCTATGACCAAGACCCCCCTTAGATTTGGACATACACACATTTTTCCAAGAAACTAGAGAGAATCTCTTTTTATTTTCAACACCTAACCAAAGAAATTTTCTTTGGATTTTCTCAATAGCTTTAGCATTTTTATTAGGGATTCTGAAGAGGCTTAAAGCATAATGAGGAATACTCTGAAGGGAGGATTTCAATAATTGAACTTTACTAGCCTGATTGAGAAGAGCATCGTTTCATCTAGTGGGGTTCTTTTGAATTTTTTCAACAATAGAGCTCCAAAAAGATTCAAGAGGATTGCTACCAAGGGGAGGCCATGTAAGTAGCAGGAATCAAACCAATTTGACAACCCAAAATTCTACTTATTTTTTGTTGTATGAAATCAAGAGGATTGATGAAATAAACGGGGGCTTTGATCCAGTTAATAAATTGAGTAGTGGCATCACCATAAGTATTAAGATCCTTTTTGAGATTCTTGGCTTCGGAGATAGAAGTTTCAGCCATGAAGACAAAGTCATCCATAAATTGTTGATGGGAGTAAACCTGATTAGAAGAAGAGGGTCGGATTTCTTTAAGATCCCCTTTTTAAACCAAGATAGAAATATATCTCCCCAAGAACTCAACCAAGATGACAAACAATATAGGAGAGAGGGGATCTCCCTACCTAAGGACCCTGGAGAATTTGAAGAAAGGAGTAGGGGAACTATTAACTAGTACTGAAAGGGTAGCTGAAGAAACTAGTTGCATCAGAATCTTAATACAATTTTTATTAAAACCAAAAGCCTTCAGACTGTTTTGTAAATAATCCTAGTGAACTCTATTTTTAGGCCTTGGAGAGATCAATTTTTAGGATGAACCCCTCTTTTCTAGCCATAAACAAAGAAGGAATGTTTTCATGAATAGTTATTATCAAGTCCTTGATTTGTCTACCAAGCACAAAACTTGTTTGTTGTTGAAAAATTAATCTGGGGAGAAAGACCAAGATCCTAGAAGTTATAACCTTAGAAATGATATTATAGGTGGAGTTACATAGACTGATAGGCCTAAAGAGATCCATAGCATCAACCCCAGCCTTTTTAGGGATAAGAGAAATGAAGGTACCATTGATTTCTTTTAAGATTTTCTTTGAACCAAAAAACTCTTTGATAACACTCGTGACATCCTCTTTAATAATGAGACAAAACTTCAGGAAGAAAAATGTAGGATAGCCATTAGGTCCTGGGGATTTTCTACCTTCAAAAGAAAAGACAACCTTCTTTATTTCTTCATTAGAGGGGATCAGATTAAGAAAATGATTGTGACCTTCAAAGAGAATTATAGGGATGTTCTCCAAAATCTCTTGTTCATTATTCTGATCCAACGAGGTGTCCTGAGTAAGTAGTCTAGAGAAAAATTCTTTAGCCTCCTTAGATATATATCCTCATCCTTCTATATAACTCTATCATTTACCTTGAGTTTAGAGATTATGTTAGCTGCTTCGTGCTTAATGGAAGTCATGTGAAAAAATTAGAGTTTTTGTCCCCTACTTTAAGCCAAACATTTCTAGCCCTTTGTTTCCAGAAGGTTTCTTATTTATGAACAATATCATGATATTTCATTCAGACTTCACTCTCTTTCTCCTTTGGGATACTCATATAACTATCTTTTTGGATAGTATCCTAAATAACCTTTAGTTCTAATACAATATCAGCCTTAGAGGAAAAAATATTTCTGAAAGAGTCTTTGTTTCGTATCCTAATTTTATCCTTGACATGTATGAGTTTATTAGCTAACCTGTACATATCTATGTATTAAATCTTGATCTTCCACCAATCACCTAATCTATGAGCCAAATCAGGATGAATAGTCGACATTTTATCAAATCTAAAGGGGAAATTCCTTCTCCTAGTGATCGGGTCAACAATAAAAGAAAGAGGATAGTGATCTTAACCCATTCTTACAAAAGAAGTCAAAGAATAATAATAGTGTTGATACCAATCATACAAGATAATGTCCCTGTCAAGTCTCACCTGAATAAGCTCACCACCCTCTCTTATATTGGTCCAAGTATATTCAACTCCCTAGAGATCAATGTCTGTCAGAGCTTGACTAGAAATAAAGTTCATCAAATCAATTTTATTGTCCATATTAGGCTGGCTACCACCAAACTTTTCATCTTGCTTCAAAGGGATATTAAAATCTCCCATTACAATCCAACATCCATTCACAAAACTTTTTGTGACATGTTCAAGGTTATTCAAAAAAAATTTACTACCATTTTTCGTATTAGGAGCATAAAAATTTATAAGAATCCAAGTAGGTCCATCCTTAATTTGTTGAAATATGATACAAGACAAGTTAATTTCCTGGATAAGAACATCTCCTTTAATCACATCCTTATTCCACTAGGTAGCGATGCCTCTTGAAGCACCTTTTGAGTTCCGTCCATTGACCAATACATTTTTTTAAAAAATTTAAGCTTTCAACCTTCTCCTTAGACATTTTAGTTTCCTGAATCAACATAATATTGGGTTTGTTATCTCTGATCAATTTTATGATTAAGTCCTTCTTGTGTGGGTTATTTAGGCCTAAGATATTCCAAGAGATGACCTTCATTTATTTTTTACTAGACTTGATTGAATGATGGTTTTCTGAGTACCATCTACTATGTTCTTGGAAAACTCCTTGTTTCTTTTTCGAGAGTTAGGAGGTCTCCCTAGTGATAGCTAGATTCCTCCAACACCTAGCTAGTTGAATATTTTCCTCCTTGTGGATTTGGAGACATTTTTATTCTTATCTTTTGACCTCTCAACTTTAGTAAAATTTTTACAGCCAAGATCTACATTTGCTAGCGCCTTATCTATTTCATTCTTGTTTCCCCATTTAGGCATCTTTATTTCCTCACATGAAACCTTATCAATTGATAGGGAGTACTAAAATATGTCAGAGAGCCTCTAGCCTAGGAAAATGTCATGTTGTGTGAACTGCCTCAGAATAGGTACTATTAATCATGTCAAAGTCTCTCCTAGGAATAGTATATTCAAACTACAGATTACTTTTCCTACCATGAGGTGCATTTAAATTGTCAACCCAAGGATGTATACTTGAAATGGGACACCACGATATGTGCATTAATTTTCTCAAAGAGTCCTACTACCTATGTTGTAGGAAGTAAAATTGCATGAAATAAACCTATGCTATCGCTACAGCAAAGAAACACACTTGAATACTTAATGGAATTAATTTTGAGAACTGCAAACTTAACTTAAATCTATCCTATCAACCCATATCATTCACCATAATTATCAGTGCAAGTGTTACAGGAACATACATGAATCCAATGCCACAGGAATGAAATAATAAACTCCTATTCAAAATACTATAAATGCTAAAAGTAAATCTACTCTACTCTAATCTAATCCACCTCTCAAGTGGGCCGCCTTGGTTGGATTATGCTAACTACTAACACTGAAGGTAAACCAAAATCACTTCATTATATTTTAGAAACTAATTACATAGGATCAATGCACAAAACTATAAAATAACTTGTTGTGCAGGATGCAACAATATATTCCCAAAAACTCTGAATTTACAAACTAACAATCAAATCCCTATAAATAGAGGATTGACACTTATTCAAAACATAAAGATAAGTTCTCACTTAAATCTTTCCATAGAAGAAAAAGGAAACCTAACATCCCACAACATATGTAATAAAGTCTGGACGACTGATTCAACAGGGTAATGAGCTCTGAGGAAATATAGCAGAGCTATACTCCTATATTAGCTGGGATGGTGGCTCCTCCAATGTAGTAGGTGTTCCTTTCGGTGCCATGATGAATTTACCATCCCATCTAGAATTCAACATTTCTTTCTTAATGTTTTCAACAACTCTCAAGCTGCTCCTTCCTGGCAAGTTAGTTAGCATGCGGAAAAGTATACAAGTAAACTTAGTCAAATCAATCCAAATATTAGAACACACATTCTGGTAGCTATGTGAAGTACTACAATATATATATATATATATATATATATATATATATATATATATATATATATGGAAAAACATGTGATAGCTAACTACCCATGGGTTGGTGATTCTAACTGTACTTATTCCAAGTTCACATAATTATACATTAGCAAATATCTTGGTAATGTCTTAACAAAAGTATGAAGATAACATAAAACAAAGGTAATAAATTGTCATATCATCTACCACCGGTAAGTAAAATTCTTGTCCTCAAGCATTGCATTTTATGGCAATTCCTCAGAGCTCTCCAACCTCTGTCATTCCTCTTCTTCGACCCTTAAAGGTGTAGTAGAAGCCCATAGTCTTTTCTGAGACATCCACCCTGTAGTCCTCGTGCAATTGATCAAGCCTTACAAAATTTATATCATAAGGTGGCTATAGGAGCATAGGTGGTTGCATGGTTAGGGGACACCATAGCTCACGTCTAATCTTCTTTCTTATCTGGATATCCTTTTGTGCTCTGTGGATGGTTTCTTTAGGATTAATGGGGCTATGTGGCTCTAGTTTCTTAAATGCTTCTGGCAGCCTACTCCACCTTCTTTTGACACTAGTCAGTGCTCTCTAAAATACAAAGTAGGACATCCCCTCATTCTGCATAGACCTCTATTATGATATCAAATATTTTATTCTTAGTCTCTACCTTGGTACTTCTATAGGTAAGGGTGAACCAATCCCTAAGGAGAACATCTGGTTTTCTTCTTTCAGCTCTTAGTGACAATGGCTCTAACTTCTCCTGATCTTTGTAATTGTCTAATTGTGTTTCATAAATTGCCTCATTATGCATCCAGGACATAAATTCCCTTAGGTGTATATCTCCAATGTAAATTAAAGGATTCCATTCAGTTTCTCTAGGGATAATGAAGTTATGTAAGTACAACTCATAGAGTAGGTTCTGTTGCCATGAATGAAGAGTTTGATATAGGGCATACAATTATTGGTCCATTTTGAATTCAGCGTCTATGTTCTTTAATGACATCATAAGTTGAAACAAAAGGAACTATTCTTTCGAAACAAATAGCATAGACCCTAGGAGGACGTCGACAAGTGATTATCTGATCAACTAGCTTTAGAGCTTTATCCATTTTCTATTTTTGTCCTACCAACTTCTCTTTTAGGTCTTCCTCTTCCTCTTTTCTTCTTCCTCTTTTCTTCTTTCGATGGGGTTGTTTGGAAAACAAATTTATTGTATAACCCGAAGAGAAGTGATTACAAAGTGGGTGGACCACACTCTTCTATCTGATTGTTCTACCTCCTTTGTTCTTTCTATGCTGCTCTAAGTTGCTGGTAAACCAAGTTCTTTTATAAGGTACTAGGGCATTCTTTGAGTGGGCTGACTGATGAGGTATTTGAACTTCTTACTCATTTCTTTCTAAGATATTCTGATGGATCTCTTGGGGGGTTTTTATAACATACATCAGGTTCATCATCACATTTCTCTTTTGGATTTTGAGAAATGTCTAGACTTTCAAATAGATTTGGGGAATCATCTGGAAAATATTGCACATGAGGTTTTATATCATCTTGTTTGGGAGAAACACATTGGCTTTCTGAGGACATGTTAGGGATTTTTCTTGTATGAATCACAATGCTTGAAACATCTATGTGAATCTTGTACCTTCTACTCCTGATTCAGAGACAAGAAAAGCCTAATTGCTAAGGACTGGATAAGGTCCTTCTTCGTATTTGAGCTCCACAAATACTCAGGCAGGTTTTACCTTTCAAGATGGCTGTTAACAGAGTACTTGTTGATGTGGACACTGATTAGCTATGTATCTTTACTGAACCAACTTATGAATTATCTTGCTGATGATCAAGCGTAACCATAAACAAGATATTACCATACAAATCATAGTTATTAACATAACAACAACCAGTGAAATAAGGATTCTCATCCTTCTTCCTTTTCTTGATAGGAGGGAAAACCTAATGGATTCTCTCTTCAAGGAATCAATAACATGGACAGTGTCCTGCTGACAGAGGTCCTTAAACAAGTTTATCTTATATGTTCTTAGTAACAGAGTTTTTAAATTTATTTAGTTTCGATAACTTGGAATATCTGCGACATAGATTGATAATCAGATAAATTTCTAAACCAGTGCCTATCCTTAGGGCTGCAGAGTCAATAATAAGCAAAGAAATTACAGAAACAACATACATTGAACTGCCTTACAGCTCAAACAATTAGGATAGATTGCCTTACAAACTATCTTGTTACCTCAAGACCACTGTATCAGATCCTTAACAAAGTAGTATGCTCCTTGTAATCATTCACAACATTTAATTCTCTCCTTGAGAGAAACTTGTAAACAATTAGATGGTTACCTTATAACCAGAGTGTTACTGAATACCTTATAAACCTTAACATAGAAAAGCATACACACAAAGTAAAGAGACAACAGTTGAGAAGAGTAAAATTGCACCGTATTTTATTTATGTAATCCAGCTCGTTCATACATGAAAAGTTTACACAGCTTCAAAAGATATACATGAACCAGAATATCTAAATTCTGTAGTATATTTATCTCTTTGTTACAAAATGTTCCAAAAGACCAAAGACCCTTAACTATTACAGGTCTTATGATATATATATGTTCGAGACCACCTTGGAATCCCTAAGGATGCAACAAGCTTCGGATGGTCTCAAAACCCTAACCCTAAAGATGTAAGATAGAAAGAGAGAGAGAGAGAGAGAGACAGAGAAACGATGAGATGATGGAGTCAAAAAGGTAAACTCTGATATTTCTTGTTCTTCTCCCGACCTAGCGACTACAATCTAATTTATAAGTGGCAGCTGCTGTAGTTATGCGAAGTCCTGGTAGCTGTTCTCGTCTGCTCACCTACATTTCCTTTTGAAATAATTGTCCATCATATCCATGAACAGCGCAGTGCCAAGTGGTACCTCACTCATCATCCAAAATCTCCTCCTCTATCACAGGTTTCTTTTTCTTGGGTGTTGTCATGACTTCCCATGCCTTTACTTCATCATCTGTCGGCCAATTGAAGTCTTGGGTACTCTGTACCTACACTTTCTGTCTATCCCATCTTACATCGGTGATGTTTTTAACATCAAGTAGGAACTTTTTGATGTCTATCTCAGCTTTGAATGCTTCATCTAAAATCAGATTAAATCCATTAATATCAACCTCTGTTCCCAAAAGAAAAGCCTCTTCACTAGGCATTTTGCTGTCAAACTCACCTCTCCAGGCATCAATTGTTTTCACCTAGTCATCTTCTCCTTTCAAGGCAGGAATAAACCTATTAAAATCAGTTGAGAAGAGACTCAACTTAGCCTCTATTTGGTTCAATTTTCCTTTGAAGATTGAGAGAGCAACATTAACCCTTTTGATCTCATCTTCTACCTCTGTTACAATTGGAGGGAAGTCTACCCTTATGTTCTGTAATGAGGACAATTTCTCAAATAGACTAGCCCTGGCAGACCACTTTGTAAAGTAGGGGTTTAAAATCAGCAGATACCTTAGTACTTCAGCATGCAAAATATGTAACTTGTTATAAGTGTTAATTACAACATCATCTTTTTCTTTTAGGATCTCAATCCTATTTTGTAATATGCCTCTTAATGCTTTCAATGCTATAGCATTCCCCTTTTCTTCATCCACTTTCTGTTCTACAGCCTCTTCTGATCTAGGCTTGTCCTCAATTTGCACAGGTGGTGGTTGTGCTGGTACATACACAACCTCAGGCTTTGTCTTCAGCTCCTCCAACAATTTGTTTATCATCTCCTTCCGTTGGTACAATTCAATATGGCACATGTCCCTGTCTTTAGACAGTGCACTTGTTTTTTCTAACAGAGCTGCAAACCTTTCAGACAACTGTTTTGTCTTGTCCTCATTTAACTAAGCCCAGTGTGTCATAATTTGAGAGATCTCTAAGTCTCCTGTGTTTTTCACTGACCACACCATCTGGTTCCCCACCATACTCTCTTGAATATTCACCAATTGGGGCTTCTGTTTTTTAGGGCTCAGGTTCCACATTGCAAAGGCTTGTGATTTTGGGTCATACCCAAATCCTTTGATCATTTCCCCAATTTGGACTTCATTGACCATCTTAAGGTCAGGCTTCTTTCTGATCTGATCAATGACAAATGCAGATGCCAAATCCCAGCCTTCAGCTAACAAGATACCACTTCCCAATACCAACTTCCTGGCATCCTCAGGGGAAATGTCCTCAATTTTAGGATCATATGTTTGCAGGGCCACAAGAGCGTCATTGGTAATTGTCTCCTTCCCATCTACAAGTAATTGGGATTTCAAATGCTCCGCTTTGTGCCATCTAAAGAAATCTTTAAATTCCTCAGTCTTTACAAAATTATCATCATCCAGGAACTTCTGCTGGTTAAGAAATCTTTCATCCACATGTGACCTTAGTGGGATCTCAACTTTATCTTCTGGATCAGGCATTTGTTTCTTGCCTTGTCTTATTTCTTTCCTTAGGTTATGATCATATAACCTAGTACCTGGTATCAAGGCCTTAACCTTGTCCTTCTTCTTGCTCTACCCTTCTCCTGAGGGTTGGCCTAATTCTAGCTTCTGCCTCTTTGCTGCAGGCTCTTCCAAATCATCTGGCTGTGTTGAAACAGTTAAATCTATGATATGTTTCTCTATTCCCTACAACTGTGGGACTTCAGCCACTTGTTGTTCTTGGGCATGTTGAGGTGGAGGAGACAAATAAGGCCTTGCCTAGTCACTATCATCTCTACTCTCATATTCTGACTCTGAATGCTTAGGAGATTGAGCACCTTTGTTAGTCAGGACTGTATCCAATTGATCTAACAACACATAGTAGTTTTCAATCATGGCTTTGATCCTATCAAAGTAGGATAGCTCAGGGAAAAAACCTCCCAAGGATAAGCCATTTCTCTTTATTTGTGTCTGCAACTTGAGCAGCTCCTGTATTCTCAATCTTTTCATGTGGATGTCATCTTCATCCAAGTTGTTTCTTGTAGCATCCTCCTCTATGCACTCACAATGTACATTTGTATTTGGGATAGTAGGAGTGTACA